>ML793580.1:429618-444227 GCA_009831015.1 Picea engelmannii
TGCTTGATCGAGTGAAGAGTATCATCAATTGTGAAATTTTGAAGATCATTGTTGCATGAGGACATGTAATGAATTAAGCATGGGGGAATGTTGAGTCTCCATTTTGACACTTATAATGCCCTATATTACCCCCTATATGAGCCGATTTTACCTTTTCCATGTGTATCTAAATGACTATTTCCTCCATAAATACACCTGATGACCTTGTTTACGTGCATAAGAGGTAACTTATGTTTAAAGCATGATTGGTTTAGTTTTATTGAGTTAATTCGATTAAATGCTTGATTATGTATGATACTAATCACTTTGACTCTTAAGCAACATGATCCGGTACCCAGTCTATTCCGGTACCAAGGCTCCACCTATTCCGGTACTAGCTTGTGCTAATCCGGTACTAGACATAATTTGATATTTTGGAATGTTTCTAGAAGAAAATCGGGCTCATGGGTTTTTTTCCAAAATGATGTTTTCATGAGGATTCATGAGTAATAATTTACCCAATTCGCATGTGTGGACCTCCAGCTCAGGGGGAATGATTATGCCAAAATTATCAAAAAAACTCAAACTGCCAACTTGCACCTCGATGTTTGTGCATATGGTATCAGATCTAGAAATTATAATACATGGGTTTTGTCCAGAATATGACAAATTGAGTAAATAGAGGGCCATTTTTCAAAATTGGAATTGGTTTGGGATATATGGGTGGGGGACTAACTCGAATCTGCCCAAATTGTTAAAAAACACAGATTTTTGGGATTTATCCTAAAATTGTAAAAATTGTTTTCTTAGTTTGGGGATTCGGTTTCATCCATTCCTCCATGGATTTTATGTATAAATAAGACCTCATAGGTATGAGTAGGAATGAATTATCATGATGTAAGAATGGTTCTTAAAGGAGAATTGTTATGATGTAGAATGGATTCATGAAAAGACTCTTTTTGTAAACCTACTTGTTGGAGATTAATGCAAGATTGAATTCAATGATTTTGTCTCTCTTAGAAGTTAACATCTGGTGATCTAAAATCTTCCATGTTGGCATCAACAAGGGCCACCGATCCATGTTGGTAATCTTATTGTAAATTATTAGTGTAGATTTTCATTTCATGTATTTGTTATTTTGATTTCATGATATTTTGTTTGATTTCACTATTCGAATTTGTTGCAAAGTGTGGTAATGCAGGAATAGTTGGATCTCCATATTTCACCATACATGATCTTTAATGGAGCATCCCACTTGTTAGTTTAGTTTCTCCAAGAGATAGATCTTAAGTTCATCTTTTCATTTCATGAGCCTCTAATGAACATATTTGTCACCTAAGAAAGAACCTTTCGATTTGCTTGAGAAGTTTTGTTATTAGTTTTCTCTTCTAAATTTGGAGTGGTATCGTTGAAGTGTGCCCAGATTTGATTGCTAGTTGTTGTTAAGATTAGCAGCTACATATAACTAATTCAAAGTCCATATTTCCACTTCATGAGCTTGTAAATGGACAAGGCATTATCTGAGCAAAATCTTTTGAGTGCATGATTGCAAGTTTTTTTTCTAATTTATAAATTGTGTGAAGAGTGTTATCTTTGAGGTGTGAAAACAAAGTATTGGTTTTTATATGGTTTTCTTGATTTAACTATACTCATCAGACATAGGAACTTATTTGTTATCGACACATATAGTACATCAACTCTTTTGATTACGAATCCCGGTTGATAATTTATGTTTGGTAATATATTATGCAAATAATTGCACCAACACCAATATTATGTCAGCTATTTGTAAGATACTGACATTCCACAGAAGTCCAACACAGGAACCTTGGCCTCCCCCCATGACTTTCCACCTAGAAACTCTCGAGTGACTCTAATTTAAGCTCTTTTCTAACTCGTCCATAAAGAAAAAATATTGTCGAGTGAATTTGTCCCTTTCACACTCGTTAAACTGGACTGGAAAGGTCATGAGTCGTAGTTAAGCTCTTTTTTGACTCATTTTCAAAAAGCAAAAAGATTGCCGAATGAACTTGTTTCTTTCACACTCGTAAATTGGACTTGAAAGGATGTCTATTTGGTACAAGTTTATCCCTTTTCCAAACCAATTAGACTAAGATTATGTAAAATGACATTTTTTGGCATTAAGTTGTGATTTCATCTCATGCCCTTTCTTGCAGTATTAATCCTATAGATGGTTCTCTCTTTTCATTATAAACCATTTGACTCAATAGTTTTTCATCCTCAACCAAGCAAAGTCTCATTTATATTATTCACAATTTGATATCCTATACCTAGAAGGGAACATTCCCTCGAGTGTCCATCTCCCGCATTGATCTCCTTGCATTGAGCATAGGTATGTTCCACTATCAGAACTAGTTTTTCTTACTTGTGACACTCGTTTCCTCCTTTGTATCATAGCATTCATTTGACTATGAAAAAAAAAAAGACGGGTGGAAAGGGAGTATTATATTATATTAGAAGAAGTCATGTCTCCTTTGAACATAGAAAAAAGTTATTGAGTCCACTTGTCATCATAATTTTGGGTTTAGCATGGCCTTAGAAAGTTGAGCTTATTGCATAGAGTTTTATCCACCAACTGGTTACTCTTCCAGTCCCTATGGAGAACTTCATTGATGCTTCCTTCATCTCATGTTTTCATCGTTTAGTCTATGCTGTCAGAGTATTAATATGACTCATGATATTATTCAAAGGATGTCTATAAACCTATGTCGACCATTTCTCAGAACTCTTGACTTTGCATGTCGGCCATACCCTCAGTTTGTTTCAAAATCACATGATGTTGTAGTCCTATCACGTACCCTGGTCCTACTTTCATCATTGGTAGGTAAACTTGAACCCAACAATTGACATTTCATCATTGGTCATTGACTAGGTGGTTTCCCTTATGTTCGATGACAAGACATATATTCACACATTGGGATTTGTGCAGTGTCTTGGATTCCATTAGCCTTATTGGTGGTTTCCGTTCCTTTGTCAACAATTTTACTCATTAGTTGTTATTCAGAGGGTCTTTTTCATGTACCACTTTGTTGGCACAGGGGTAGACCCAAGGTTCAAATCTAACAACGCACCAATAAACCCTAAATATTAGACCTTTCAATAACACCTGTGAAGCAGGTGCAGTCTCACCCGAAGTAGCAATAGGGGGGTTCTAGGACACATGTTTCTAGAACCAGAGGAAATGTAAAGTGGATCCAAAACAAAAACACACATAGATCTACTTGTTCTTTACCAACTTCATTCTACTTCACACAGTTATATCTCAGATCTAGCACAACGATGCAATAACAAAATAACATAAAGCAAAGAACACAACATCAACCACAGAGACACAAAATATACGTGGTTCACCCTCTCCCTAGGGCTACGTCCACATAACTGTGTTTCTGGATATATTAAATGGAAACACACAATTCTATTTGCGCACTTAGCTATATATCTCTTTCTCTTCTTCTCTCTCCCCTCCCTGCACACCTAGCTGCAGGGTTGATATTCGCACACAGGTTAAGACCCACAATACAATAATGCTCTCACAACGCAATTCTTCTCTCACACAACAATAATCACTCTCTTAACCCTCAATCACGAACAATCAACTATTGACCAACCCTCTCGACTCTCCTTGACCTTTATTTATACATTACATGGAAACCATATAGGTGTCAAAAACCTAGATCCAAAACCCTAGATGTCTAAAACCCTAGGTCAGCTTGACCCACATTTTCAGGGTTTCGCCAGCCTGTCTTTCCTTCTTTCCCACGAGGTGCTCCAAAGCATCCGTTGGTGGATTTTTCTATTTGTTGAATTGTCCATGATACACTTTCTTTGTTGATCTATCTTCCTTGATCTTCTCATTTAACGACTTGCTTTCCCTTACTTCTCTCCTTCTTTTTTTTTTCTTTGACCACTTCGACCCATTCTCAGTCAATGTGCCTTCCACACAATTCTTACTTCACCTTTCATCTTCCTTATTCTTCAATTTCTTCCTTAATCGATAACCAAGGGCCAACAGACCCCCAAAAGTCACCTGTGACTCGTGTCGAGTCAATGCAAGTCTGGACCTTCTGTGTTAATTTGACTTCAAAGTACGTAGAGAAGCTTGTGCTTTATTCTCTTTCCTTCCCTGTCATGTGCAGACTGTCTCTCTGTGTTTGGTACCCATTTTCAATTTCACATGGTACCTAGATCTTCTAATGATTTTACTGAGAGTTGCAAGGCAGCTGGTTGTCATAGTACAATTTCAACCAGCTCCCATTCACTAAGCCTTCCTTCCATTCTCCATTCGAAGTCTTCAACTATGCAAGTCCTCCTTCTGTAACATAGGCAACCTCATATGGCCCAAGCCAATGTGTCCTGAACTTCCATGTATGCTTCATGAACTTATTGTCATACGCCAATCCTAGATCTCCTTGCTTAAATGATTTCTTCTTAATGTGTCTGTCATGGTAAGACTTTTCTCGTTCCTTCTATACCTGCTGATGGAATACTGCAATAAACTTGTCTTCCTCTAGTTCCACCAACTGCACAAGCATGTTTTGAACAATGTTAGTGTCATCCATATCTATGAATGCTGCAATTCTTAGACTAGGAACCAAATATTCCATAGGTACTACTGCTTCTAGACCATAAACCAACTTAAAGGGAGTATGCATTGTCAACTTCTTACAAGTGGTTCGATAAGCCCATAATATTCCTGGTACTCTCAAATCCATATCATCCCTGTTCAAACTGCAAATATTCATCAACGTTGTCTCCAAGATCTTATTGAAAGCTTTGACTATACCATTCTCTTGTGGATGGTATGGAGTGCTCTTCTGGTGGTGGACTGCAAATTTCTAAGTCAGGGCTTCAATAGTCTTATTAATAAAATGTGTACCTTGACCGCTCATAAGGATCTTTGGGCATCCAAATCGGGTTATGATATCATCAAATATGAATTGTACAACTGTAGTTCACTACAATCCTTAACTACTCTTGCTTCTTCCCATCTGGTCAAATACTCTGTCACAATGATGATGTATCTTATTCTTGTGCGCCTTCCTGGTGGGTTAATAGGTCCGACAAAATCAATATCCCATTTCTCAAATGCCTATAAGGTTAGATGTGGTGCTAAAGGCATCTCATCTCTTCTGGAAGGTTTCCCAAATCTTTGGCATACATCACAAGCTTGGTAGTATTCTTTAGCATCTTTGTGTAAAGTGGGCCACGAGAGGCTAGCTCTAAGAACCTTTTGCGATGTTTCTTTTCCTCCATAATTTCCTCCTGTGATGTCTTCATGTGCTTTTGCTAGAATCAATGGTCTTTCTGCCTCCATAACACATTTCCTCAATATCTCATCAGGTCCCATCTTATATAACTATCTAGCTATAAGTGAAAAATATACAACACGAACTACTAGATATTTCTTATGAATAACGGTATATTCGTGAGGTGTCATTCCTATTGATAGGAACTGGACTATCTTGGTGAAGTGATCGTCAACCTTTCTGATGGAAAACAACTATACATATAGTAGTGTATCCTCCAAGCTGGTAGGTTCCTCTCCATGTTCTAACCTAGACAAGAGGTCAAGTCCCTTGTTCATTCTCGTTGTCTTGACCACAATCTCAAAATCATATTCCAGGAATAACAGTAGCCAATTGCATATTCTTCCTCCAAACACTGTCTTGTTGACTAGGTATTTCAATGTGGAGTGATCAATGAACATATTAAAATGTCCTCCCAACAAGTAGTGTCGAAACTTCTGCAGTGCGTACACCATGGCTAAACCTTCTCTCTTAGTGGTAGTGTAATTTATCTTAGTTGTAGAGAGCTTCTTGCTAGAAAAGGATAACTGATGGTCAATATCTCCTACTCCTGGTTGTGCTAACACTACTCCTAATGCAATATATGATGCATCGACATGCACATGGAATTCATTACTCCAATATGGGAAAACCAAGATAGGTGCAGTGACCATCTTCTGCTTTAGTGTGTCAAATCTCTGTTGACATTCCTCTGACATTGAAACTGACAATATTTCTTTAAAATATTTTCTGTGGGTGCTTTTATCTATGCATAGCCCTTGATGAAATTTCTTTAGTATACAGTATGTCCCAACATAGTGCACAACTGTCTAACCAAAGTAGGAGGGGCTAGATCAACAATGATGGAAATCTTGGAAGGATCTACCAACAACCCTTTCTTACACACAATATGGCCTAGAAACACTCCAAATGGTGAAAATAAGATACACTTCTTGAGTTTCAGGGAAATTTGACATTTCCCACACTTATCCAACATTAGTATTAAACATTCAATATGATTTTTCAATAAGCTAAAAACAATCCAATCAACAAAATATGCTTCCAAAAATTTACGTAAAAATTCCTTGAATGCTTCGACCACCACCCTGGAAAATATGGTTGGTGCATTCTTCAATCCAAAAGGCATCATTGTGTGCTGGAAAGAACCCCATTCTGTTGCAAATGTGGTCTTATGGCGATCTTCCTTGGCAATCCTTATATGGTGATAACTTGAAAATCCATCTGTGAAGGAGTAAACGTCCTGTCCTCCCACATTATATAACACTTCGTCAGTAAACAGTGTAGGGAATGGATCATGTAAACATGCATCATTCGGTTTCCTCAAGTCTACACAGATTCTGATCTCTCCTGTCTTCTTATCTTGGACCACCATAGGGTTGATCCATTCTGATTCTTCAAGAGGTTGTATGATTCCTGCTTCCAACATTCTGTCTAATTCAATCTTGACTTTCTGCTTATACTTGGGATTCAATATGTAGGGTCTTGGCTTGACTGGCCTTGCATCTAGTTTCAAGGGGATCTTTATTTCTCCCATGGGCTCTTTAATTCCCTTCATGTCGGTGAAATTGGTTGGAAAAAAGTCCAGGTGTTCATGCAGTAGTTTTGTGATCTTGTCAATAGTGGCATCATCCCAATAATCTCCAAGGTTTGCGAGCTCAGGTGCTTTCTCTATTCCCATATTAACTTTCTTGATTTTGATTGGCTATCCAATGAAAGGTAGTTCAACTCCTGGTCCTTCTATGTCTCTTTTTCCTTAAGTTTCTGTGATGTTCACATTCCTAGGATCATCGTATTCATTAACATTGATATTGTAACAACCTTGTAATTTATGAAGAGGTGCAATCCATTCATCCTCTTCTTGCTCCAAAGGAAGGTTAGGTGCC
This sequence comes from Picea engelmannii, assembly GCA_009831015.1. Taxonomy (NCBI): domain Eukaryota; kingdom Viridiplantae; phylum Streptophyta; class Pinopsida; order Pinales; family Pinaceae; genus Picea; species Picea engelmannii. The sequence goes on from ML793580.1 coordinate 436,808, forward strand.
TCCTCAAAGACTTTCTGTCTTACAACTTGTAAATCTTGATCTATCATGGGGTACTGACTTTCAAATAAAAATGTAACTACAAATTTCTGAGTCATACCGTACCAATCTGCAGTGGTGAGGTGCAGTTATGCTTGAAGATACCAATTAATAGGCATTGTGTCCAAAGTATTAATGAATTTATGCACCCACTGGTCTTGAGGAATGCTGCTCTAGGATTCCTCACAACTTCGCACATGGTCCTTTGGATAACTTTGACCTGTGTATCTAACTTTGCACCCTTCGACTTGGTATGAAAAGTGCACTGTCATCAAAGTGTGACATTGCACCCAGTCCACGATGTTCTTCTTGTGTGTTCCCCTCCATCTCACTGGTGTTGCTTTCAACGATTCATCCAATGCCAACAATATCTGTCATACTTGTAAAATTTCTTCAAATTCCAATAAGAAAGTTTCTAAATGATTTAAACCATCAAATGTGGGAATATTACTTACTTCTGTGCCAATCCAGTGAACTTCCTTAGTCAATCTAGCACACTTTCACACAGAAACTTCATACATTTTGTTCTGCCAATTCTCTAGTGCTTCTTCCAAATCTGATGAGCATGCGTTGTCACTTTGCCAACTTAAATTCCCATATGTCGTAGGATTAATGTAATCATGTTGCCTTGTTGTCAATTTATATATATTCTCTATCTCATATGCATGGTCTTCTTCTCTGATGGGTTCTGTGTAAATGTTAACTTCATCAAGATCAAGAGGTGCAATGAACCTAAGGCCATCACCTTCAAATGTCATTCTTCTTTTCTTTAAGTCAACGAAAGTGGAATTTTTGAAAGCTCAATCAATTCCCAACAACATAGGATAAGGACATCTATCATCAACTATCTCAATCACCTCGAAGTCCACAAACTTCCTTACCCTGTCATGTCCACAGGGAATGCTCCAGTCTTCCAAAGTGGTTTACTACATGTTGATTAACCATCCTGATCCTAATAGGGGAGTAAATCAACTTAGGTTTTCCCATCAGTGCCTAGGTCTACTTTGTCATAACATTGACTTCTAACACTAAGTCGAGGACCACATAATATATGTCATAGTCTCCAATATGAGCATTAAGGTGTAGTTCCTTGGTTGCCCTTCTCTTCCTAGATACTTGATGTATTGCTTTATTTAGCAGAAGGTCTACCCTATATATCTCATATTGTCTGATCAAATTTTGTAGTTCTTGCACAACTCTTTTATCCTTAATCAAATTAATGCAAGTACATAAGAATTCCATAATATTTCTTACCTCTTTTCCTTCTCCGGGTGAGGTATACTGATCGAATGCCAGAGGCATTCCACATTCTCTCACTTCTGGTTGTGTCTTTGATGAAGAATCCTGATCTCTTCCAAATTCTCTTCTTGCCTCTTCAAACATATGCTTTTCTTTCCTTGGATCAAACACTTGTGTCTTCTATGCAGCTCTTCTGACCCTTGATTCTTCTATAGTATTTCATGGGGTCACTCTGTCTTCTCCTGTAACAATGCCTCCTCTAGTGATAACAATGACTCTAGGATCCTCTCTGCGAGGTTCTGCTGAGATTAATTGTACTTGATGGTCTCCTACTCATCTCTCTTGAAGTTTGGCTAACAACACAGGACAATATTCAATAACATGTTCAAATGAGTTGTAGTAATTGCAAGTGGTACAAGGGTTATGATAGTCCCTTGCCAAGTGTCCTAGATGTGCACAGTTATAAAAAATGATCTGACCTCGACCTCAACCCATGCCTCCTCCTCGTCCTCTTCCTTTGAATCCACCGCGAGGTTTGAATTTTCCTCTTCCTAGAGAGTTAAACTATGTATCATTTCCCTCCTACTGCATCTCTCCTTGAATCCTATATGTATCTCTTGACCATTCATGCAAGAGGTCATAAGCCCTACATTCCTTCTCATCATGCCCCACAAATTTACAAAATGTGCAGTAAATATTGGTAGGTGTCTGGACATATTTTTGCATGTAATAGCATTCACCAGGGCGATGTCTATTTCTACATACCTCGTACCAAGGTAGAGTAACCTGCTTCAAGGGGCTTGGAGCTCCAGAGGCCCAGTATTCATGAAATAGGGGACAATTCTTCTTATCATGGCCCTCTGATTTTCATATGATACACCAAATTTCTTCTCTTTTATCTTTTCCCTTTTCTTTCTTCATATCTTCAACCTACAGAGATAAGCTAGTTAACTGACTCAAAATTTGACTCATACCTGAGATGGATTCTTCCATAGGGTATGATTCTAATTTCATGGCGATCTCCAATGTCTCAGCCTGCGAAGCGAACTTTGGTTGCATCATAGGAAATCTGATGTGTGGTAGGAGGGAAACAATGAACCATTCCTTGTTCTTCTCGTTTGAGATCTGAAAACTCAAATGGCTTGTCAAGGTCTTAAAACTATGATCAAGCTCCCAAACAGGTTCAATTTCTCTCTGCTTAATTTATTTCAGTTTTGTAATGCACTGTGACTCAGACTTGGGTTTCTTGAATTCTGCACTCAACACAGTCTTGATATCATTCAACAGTTTAGGCTATACAATCCCTTTAACAAACTTGATATACCAACTCAGTGCGTGGTCTCTCAGGGTAGTACTAAACTGAGCTCTCTTAACAACTCCATCACTGAATTTCTTGATAGTCCATACAGCTTCAAATAAAACTAGTGTTGATCAGGATCTTCAAATCCATATTCTCTAAAGATAGGTAGCCTCATTTCATATGCCATAGATATTCCTAGGTTTCTTAACTGAGTATGTACTGAACTGCTGGTAACAGTGCTCTGAGTGCTTTGGTAATTCTTGTTGGAGAATAACCCTAACTTACATTAGTTTATACCTATCTTAGACTCCTAGATATTGGTTAATACATTCATTTACACTTTATTTCACCTAATTTGGCCACATAGAGAAGAAGGGCGCCTCATCCCTAGATTTCAGGGAAAACTGCTAATTTTAAATCAAGATTCAACTCCCAGTTTTTGATTTTCTCGATTTATTCTTGATTTCTTGATTTATTCATGATTTATTCCAACTCCCCCATGCAAAAACTCATCTATTATTGGGGAATGTGCACCTCCTCTTTGAGTGAGAGATTTATTCCTTAATTAATGATTTTTGTCGTTACTATTATTAGTAACTACTATTTCGGGCCAGTTAAGTGAGTTGGAACTGCTTCTCTTGTTAGTTAAGTGAGATTAAGTGAGCTAATGCACATAAATTGAATCTTGTGGAAATTAATGAGTGTGTGAAATGTATCTTTAGTGGTCTAGGTCGAACTATGTGGTCTCCCTTAGCTTATGCCACCTATTTTATCTATTTCTATCTTTTTTTGACTAGAATTTCTATGTTGGAAATTCTATATATTCACCTCCTCTCTTGTTTTTGAGGATGGTTTCTCATGTATATTAATTTTTGATTAATATAATTCTCTGATTTATGGAGCAAAAAATTTCTCTCATCTCTTGAATATCAACAAATTGTTTGTGTTCAATTTAACTAGAATTCTAGATCTATCGGGGTTTCTGCAGGAATTCTACATGGTATCAGAGCTAGATTGAATCCAGTGGATTGTACACGGTTTTATTTGCAGGTATAGATCATCAGGAGGCACAGAAAGAAACAATGGATCATTTCTCTCAGCCCAAAAAACTCATTCTAAATCCTTTCAATTACTTCGAATGGAAGACAGAGATCTCTCTGCTCCTCCGAAGCAAAGGGCTTTACCGGGTAACAATGAGAATGGAGAAAGAACCAACTGCTGCAGCGGAGAAGATAAAGTATTTCAATAAATTGGATGAAGCAATTGGGCTGATATGCCTATCAATTTCCAGATATCTCCTCTTTCATGTTAGTAGAGCCACTACTCCCGATGTGGTCTGGACCACATTGGAAGGACTATTCGACAAGCAGGATGCAATGAGAGTGCATCAACTGGAGAATGAACTCATATACCTAAGTCCAATTCATTTCATCAACCTTCAATAAATATTCACCAAGTTCAAATCCCTCCTCATTGAACTTAATGCATGTGGAGTCATGAAAGAGGAAGAATAGCTCATCCTTTCAATTCTTTCGAAATTAGGCCCTGAATATTCCGTATTTGTGTCGTCTTTTCAAGAATCTAAATTGACTCAGGAAAAATGGAAAATGCCTCCATTGAATGATTTCATTGCAGCATTAACTCAAGAGAAATCTAAGTTATTCCAAATGGGTTCCATAAAGTGTTCCAAGAACCAAGCACTTGCAGCTACTAATGCTCCAAAGAGCAGTGGAAAAGATAACAAAAAAGGAACAGGTGAATTTCCGGAATCGAAGAAGGAGAGATCCACACAATCTTCAGATAAATCTTCTGAGCCTAAGGGTAAGAAGAAGAGGGAAATAACACTTTGCAGCTACTATTCCAAAGGTTTTCATCCCGAAGAAAATTGCATGAGGAAAACTATCGATGAGATGGCTAAGCAATTGCAGCAACACAATCTCACGGTGCCCGAAAATGCAAAGAAGAAAGGTGATAACAGAACGGGAGGGAGAGCACGGGATGGTCATGATTTAATGGATTTCACATCCACTCCATAATATTGGATCCTTGATTCAGGTGCATTGAACCATATGGCTGCATCAAAAGATGAATTTTCCTCCATTGAAGAAAGCACTAGATCCCCAATTTACTTGGGAGATGCCACACCCGCAAAGGTCTGCGGAGAAGGAATTGTTGATCTTGAAGGGGGATCCTTCAAAAATGTGCTTCATGTTCCATATCTGTCCACAAATCTTCTCTCGATATATCATATCACTCATTCTGGCTCTAGAAGGAAGGTAGAGTTCACTCCGGACTCCATAGTGATTACTGACATTTCCATAGGCTCACAACTTGCACATGGAATTGCAGATCACGGTTCTCGTTTGTATTTCTTCTCCCACTTTGTTCCTAAATATATTAGCACTGTATTTCTGTCACAATTTAATTATATCAGCAGGTTATGGCATGAAACATTTGGCCATCTAAACTATAAGTACTTGCATCAACTCAACAAGGAAAACATGGTAGAAGGATTGCCAGCTATTAAATTCACAAGCGATGTATGTCAAGGATGCATTCTTGGCAAGCATACAGAGAAAAAGTTTGAAAAAGGGAAGGCACAAAGAGATTCTTCACCTCTTTGGCTGATTTGCAGTGACATCATGGGCCCATTCCCACAGCCTTCAATCAGTAAGGCTCGATATGTACTCACCTTCATAGATGATTTCTCTCGCTTTACTTGGGTATTTTTTTTTAAATTAAAATCATAAGTATTTGAATGCCTTATAGAATTTAAAGCACTTGATGAGAATGAGTCTGGGTGTAAGATTAAGATACTCCATACTAATAACGGGGGGGAGTATGTCAACAAATATGTGCAGAAAATTTGTATTGATGCATGTATACAATTACAAAACACAGTGCCATATACACCACAACAGAACGGTGTTGCGGAGAGGAAAAATCGGTCCTTAAAAGAGATGGCCAATTGTATGCTACAGTCGAAATCATTAGCTCCCAAGATATGGGATCAAGCTATTAATTGTGCATCATACATTCAGAACTGAGTTCCTCACAAATCACTCAAAGGCACCACTCCTTTTGAATGTTGGACCGATAAGAAACTGAAAGTGTTGCACTTTCGTATTTTTGGTTCACGAGCATGGGCTCACATTCCGACAGATAAGAGGAAGGTTTTGAAGCCTCAAAGTGTTGAATGCATATTTGTTGGATATAATAAAGGTGTCAAAGGATATATATTACTGGAATCTCACACTGAAAAGTTCATTCTAGCTCGAAGTGTGAAGTTTGAAGAAAAATCATTACATGATTTTTTCAGAAGACCCTGCCGAGGAACTGCTTGTTGTCACTGATGAGGAGGAATCATAAACTTCTTCGAGAACTTTAGAGAATCCATTAGAGAAGAATTTTGGGTCTGATACAGAGGATGAGGAGCAGGTCATGGCTGCTCCAACTTAGTTTCCAACTTGGGTAGAGAAAACCCTGCAAGATGCAGGTGAACTAGTCGGTGATCCTGCAGATACAAGAAGAACTAGATCACAGTTTTTTGGGGATCCTCAAGACCTGGCTGCCACAAAACCTTTGCTGCCCATAAATTTCTATATGTCACTTGGTTTAGATCCACATTCACACTCTGAGGTTGTTGGAAACCCACTCTGGGAGGCTGCCATGGATGAAGAGTACTCTGCTCTTATGGACAACAACACATGGGACTTGGTTCCACTTTCGAAAGGAAGAAAGCTTGTTCGATGTCGATGGATATATCAAAAAAAAAATTCTATAGACAGTGAGATAAGAAATTAAAAAGATCGACTTGTCACAAAAGGATACTCATAGGTACATGGCATAGACTACACAGAGACATTTGCACCTGTTGCAAAAATGGACTCTATTTGACTAGTTTTGGCCATTGTCGCTTCTCGCAAATGGGAAGTTCATCACATGCATTACATTTGTGAGATGATCCATGAAAGAGTCATTTTACTGCAGTACTTCCCCACAGAGCAGAAGGTTGCAAAGATCTTCACCAAGTCCTTCACTGAAAAGAAATTTTTAGAACTGAGAGCTATGCTTGGAGTGGTGGAGACAACTGAGTAGGTCACTTTTGGCCACTCAACATTTTTTTTTCCTCTTTTTTTTGGGGGGGGTGGGGGTTCCCATGAGGTTTTCCATCTTTCCTCTATTCATGAGGATTTCTTTTATGTAATGAGTACCTAAAATGGCCAAGTTGTCGGGACTCAAATTTTTTTGTCATTACAGTTAGGCTTAAGGGGGGGTGTTGGAGAATAACCCTAACTTACATTAGTTTATACCTAGCTTAGAATCCTAGATCTTGGTTAATACATTCATTTACACTTTATTTCACCTAATTTGGCCACATAGAGAAGAAGGGTGCCTCATCCCTAGATTTTAGGGAAAATTGCTAATTTTAGATCAAGACTCAACTCTCAGTTCTTGATTTTCTCGATTTATTCTTGATTTTCTTGATTTATTCATGATTTATTCCAAATCCCCCATGAAAAAACTCATCTATTATTGGGGAATGTGCACCTCCTCTTTGAGTGAGAGATTTATTCCTTAATTAATGATTTATTCCGTTACTATTATTAGTAACTACTATTTCATGTCAGTTAAGTGAGTTGGAACTGCTTCTCTTGTCAGTTAAGTGAGATTAAGTGAGATAATGTGAATCACTTGACTCTTTTGGACATTAATGAGTGTGTGACATGTATCTTTAGTGGTCTAGGTCGAACTATGTGGTCTCCCTTAGCTTATGACACCTATTTTAGCTATTTCTAGCTTTTTTTTATTAGAATTTCTATGTTGGAAATTCTATATATTCAC
>ML793580.1:444277-468894 GCA_009831015.1 Picea engelmannii
TAATGAGTGTGTGACATGTATCTTTAGTGGTCTAGGTCGAACTATGTGGTCTCCCTTAGCTTATGACACCTATTTTAGCTATTTCTAGCTTTTTTTTATTAGAATTTCTATGTTGGAAATTCTATATATTCACCTCCTCTCTTATTTTTGAGGATGGTTGCTCATGTATATTCATTATTTATTAATATAATTCTCTAATTTATGGAGCAAAAACTTTCTCTCATCTCTTGAATATCAACAAATTGTTTGTGTTCAATTTAACTAGAATTCTAGATCTATCGGGGTTTCTGCAGGAATTCTACAATTCTTACTACTCTAGTTAGTAAATGATGCTAAGACAATAGAGGAGTAATAATAATTACTTCAAAAATCAGCACAATTCCTAAAGTTTCCGATTCTTCCCCACGAGGTTCTTCAGTCTTCTCTTCATCTGTCCCAGTGGACCCTGAATGTTCCTCGTTCAATAACTCTTCTTCTTCTCCACTGTATAACCCTTCATCCTGTGCTAGAGGCTTGTGGCTCTGCTCAAATAGGCTTACGAGAGGAACCTATCTGAAGGTTCTCCCACTGCGCGTATGTCCAACCTCTATGTCACTATCGTTTTCTGAGTTGAACATTAGCTTTTCAATCCGACCAATTACTGTATCTTCAAGATGTTCTTCTCATGCAATAACATCTTGTTTTTCGACTTCAAAAAGTGAAATTTTTTCCTCTAGGTCCCTTAAAGAAATATCTCTCTGCTTGGATATATGATTCAACTTTGTCAATAGAAAAATCAGTGATGTACCCTCCAACAGTGCTATCAAACCAATGATCTATTGCTCTTGACACAATGTTATCAACTGTCTTGACCTTCTTGATCAACGTCGACGTCCAAACCACATGTGGTCTAGATCTGATTTCGAACTGGGTATCTGCTAATCCGGCTAACCACTCATATAGCTCCTTATGAAATCCTCCAAATAAAATCTCGTGTATATCCGTAAATATATACCTTCCCAAACAATCCTCTGTACTAAGGCTAGGGTTCTTGTTTTGAGCTTCGTAGAATTCCTTTTCTTGTTATTCTATCCACTTCTGAATCTTTGTATTCGATGGAAACCACCTTGAAATTCCCTCAAGAAGATCCTGGTCTCGACAACAGAACCATTTGTTGGCATAGGGGAAGACCCAATGTTCAACTCTAATAGCACACAAAAAAACCCTAACTACTGGCCCTTTCGACAACACTTGCGGAGCAGATACAGTCTCACCCGAAGTAGCAATAGGGGGTTGTAGGACACATGTGTCTACAACAAGAGGAAATGTAAAGTGGATCCAAAACAAAAACACACAGAGATCTAGTTATTTTTTACCAACTTAATTCTACTTTGCACAATTATATCTCAGATCTAGCACAACGATGCAATAAAAAAATAACAAAAAGCAAAGAACACAACATCAACAACAGAGACACAAAATATACGTGGTTCACACTCTCCCTAGAACTACGTCCACAAAACTGCATTTCTGGATATATTAAATGGAAACATATAGTTCTATCTAGGCACTTAGTTGCAGATCTATTTTTTTCCTTCTCTCTCCCCTCCTTGCGCACCCAGCTGCAGGGTTGATATTCACACCCAGCTGAATATCCATAATACAATACTTCTCTCACAATGTAATGCTTCTCTCACACAAAAATAATCACTCTCTTAACCCTCAATCGCGAACAATCAATTATTGACCAACCCTCTCGACTCTCCTTGAACTTTATTTATACATTACATGGCAACTGTCTAGGTATCAAAACCCTAGATGTCTAAAAACCTAGGTCAGCTTGACCTGCATTTCTAGGTTTTCGCCAGCCTGTCTTTCCTTCTTTCCCGCAAGGTGATCCAAAGCATCCCTTGGTGTATTTTTCCGTATGCTGAATTTTCCGTGATCCACCTTCTTTGTTGATCTGTCTTCCTCAATCTTATTATTCAACAACTCATTTTACCTTACTTCACTCCTTATTTTCTGCTTTTTTGACCACTTTGACCCATTCTCAATCAATGTGCCTTCCGCGCAGTTTGTACTTCTCCTTTCCTCTTCCTTATTCTTCAATTTCTTCCTTAATCCATAACCAAGGGCCAACACACTTGCACTTGGAACATGTGAACGATGCATAGGGTCGTTGGTTCGTGAACATGTTCTTCATCCAATTTCCTCCAAAACATAAATCTCCTACTTTGTACCTCATGTTGAATGATGAGAGATGCCTTAATGCTCTCCTTTCAATGGATCCCCTTGCATCGACTTCAACTCATCTATTCTGGAAACAAGACCTAGAGTCCTATGAGTACCTTGAGTCTTGCAGTCATTAGTGGCAGGTTCTCTCACCATTGACAGTTGGGAATACATCAATGTCTCCTGATAGATGGATTTCTCAAGTGTTCGAACCCGACTCATTTATTCACACTTTTAAGAGTGTACTCGGTGCCTTGATACCTAATTTCATTATTGGTATGCTATCTCGCGTTTGTTAATGGTATACCTCAATGACTGGTAATAAAACGATGCCTCATTGTGTTTGACCTCAACTCCTTTATTCACATGATGTATACTTGCACCTTTGGTGGATTGTGTAGAAGACATCAGCATGTGGTTGCAACTTTCCTGAGTTATTTCTTCTTTTTTATTGGACCAATACCTATGTGACTTCAGTGATCATGGGAGATCAAATTGTACTCCATTATATACAGATATCTTCAGATTGATTTTGAGATTGGTTCTACTAGGCCTTTTTCGTGACTATGATAGCCTTTGGCATGTAACCGCACTTGTATTTTCCTATTCATGGCCACAAAAAATTGTTTGGTATATTTTCACATGGATTTGCAGTGTAATTCAAATTGGCAGCCATGTATGCAAAGTCAATGCAGATTGTAATGAGCAACTAGTTCTTCTAGTTCATTCCCTATCACTCCACTTCTGCTTTTTTATAATGTGTTTTGGCCATCGCAGATACCCCTCTGACCTCACACATTAGGGGGCATCTGTTATAGAAAGATTTTCCCCACCCTATGGAATCTTGCATGGAGGGCCTTTTTCCATTTCCCTATGCATGCGTTTCAACCCTTTTTTCAAATCCCAGAGCTAAAAATTCTTTTTTTTCCACATATACGCACCTTGCCTACTATACAACATGTGTATATGCAGGTTTCACCACTACAACCCGTGTACATCGAGATTTGTACCCAAAAATAAAAAAATGGTGTTGGGTTTCCATGTCACGATAAGAGATCAATGATCCTTGGCCTTCCATATATTGGAAACATTCCAAATCGGCCCTTCAATTCCATTTGAAGGATATAAATGGGCCAATTCTGATCTATGGAAAAGAGGACAAAGAATTAAACTTTGAGAGCAAAGTTTCTCTGGAGAAATTATTCACTTCACATTGAGTCTACATCCCTTTGTCCTTTACGTATCAACACAATGTTCAACCCCCAAGATCTTCCCTTATTGATTGAGAACTTCATTGTCTCTCTTCTATGAGATTTCCTTTGGTGGAGGATTGAAGTGGTGGAAGCCCAGCTGGAAGGAACTTAGTTTCTTGATTTCTAACCGTGTCGACACAGAAGTCTATAACTTTTTCACTTCTGCTAGTCATATATTAATATAAATACTCTTTTCCCATCTAGTTGACATCTTGCAAATATTTGAATTATTATTCCATGGGTGTATTTGTTATGTATATTAATGGATTATGCCATTGAATGTGCTAACATCATATATTATCACCATATGCTCACTTTGCTTGGTTGTTGAGCACTAGTTGTAGGTATATTTCTTTGGGTTAAGTGCTCCATAGTGGACTTCATCGAACATCTGGACAAGGTGGGCCCTTTATCTTGTCTTGCTAGCATATTTTTTTATATAGCATACTTAAGAATAGAGTTGATTTCTGCAGTCATTTCCATGTGTTATGGTTTGCCCCTATCCATAGAGAGATTTTCCTCGTAACAGTAGGGGGAAGAATTTTGATTAAATACATGAGGGATATTACTCTTTGATCTATCCTTTTTTCCATCACTAAATTGGTTGGAAGAACCAGTCCCCATATTGCTTCCAAATCATAGATAGCATATGTTGTTTAATGTCTTCAACCCAAGATCTTTAATTGGTGTGCAGGGTTTCTGAGAAATGTCAAAGAGAAAATATCTAAATGTACAATGGGTAGGAAGAAGCAATTTAAATATGGATCTTTCCTAGTGTCATTATTTTTGGAGTGAGTAACCCAGATGCAACCACATGTTTCATTGATAACGTTCCCTGCATCCGAGCCTTGTGTGCAGAGATGGACAAGCCTCTTGCCTTGATTGGGGAATGATCCCTCGACCTTTCGTTTTAGTGTTGACTTCTTCACATGGTGGAGAAGGTAGATCATGGTGGCAGATGATTACCCTTATGCCAGGGTTTGTTTTAGGGGAAGTGCATACTTAGTGCTCCGTAAATGGCATCAGGTAAAACACGAAAGGTCATGACCTTGCAACAATGTTTTTTGTTTTTTTTATATATATATAAGGAATTTTTTCGTTTTGTATAATGAGGGATCTAAATAATTTGTTTTCATCATGCAGAAGGAGGTATTTCACATTGAGTGGGGATGTCATCATTCAGACGTCATGGTGACGTTCAGGTAGCAATGGAGGATGTTTTCAGAGTAGGAGGACTTTGTGAGATATGGAGGAACCTTAGTGGATTGACCATGGGTGTTCCCTCTATGAGGATAAATTTTGTACATATTCACCTTCATAGGAACATAGTCGGAGTGTCGGAAGGTCTCCTTCACCTATTGCGATGTGTGGCCAGAGAAATTATGTGCTATCTTGAGCACAATGTACGGTAGGAGGATGAGTAGAGTCTCATGTCATAGTAGTCTTTTATGACTATGTTATGGGCATGATGACCCACATTTTTTCCCTTCTATGTACTTTTTTGGATGATGTATCTTGACATGCTTTTGCTAATTTATATACAAACATATATATATATATATATATATATATATATATATATATATATATATATGAGTTTTTCCATGGCTACTTATGTTTTTAAATGATGTGATGTTTTTATTTATATGGTTTATGTTCTGAAATGCTTATTTATGTGTAATGTGACAATCTAACATATAATTTTCTAATGAATCTGTAATCATATTAAGTTCTCTCGATATATTTCTATATTCTATGAAATCAAAAGATTTCTCAAGATGACAAACTATTAGATAGAGACATAGAAAAATTGGATTATGAATAGTGTAAACATGGTTAAGTTGACATACCATGAGTTGAGAATCAAGGTTGATAATCAATTGAGATATACCTAAAGACAAAGATTTGGTTAAAATTCCAATTACGACATGATATTCTGCAACGTTATTGGTTACAGACCCAAGGAAAATTCCTCCCGAACTCACTAACTTGCCATATTGGTAGATGATCCAAGTCGCAGAAGCTAGGTTCTAGGTATGTCGACTAGCGCCATTTGCAAATTGGAAATAGATAAGAAAGGATGTTGACATCTATGCATTCAAGCACAAAGAAAAGTATAATAAGATAAAGACAGTGAAAAAATCGCACATGCAAAAGTAAATACACACCAAACCAAAAACATATGGTACAATAATGTACAAGGCACACATGCGATATATTCTATGCATAATAATATTTCAGATAAAGCCCATTTCGGGGCTCACCGAGAGATAATCCATCGTAATCCACTAACTCCTAGGAACCTCTCTGTATAACATGCTTCACATTGTATGGTCCATGACACATAGGTTCTAACTTACTTGCACAAAGTTTGTCATGATCTTTGTCATATACCAAGACCATATCTCCTTCTGTGAAAGCGCGAGGTTGAACAGACTTATCATATTGAGTCTTGATTCCTTTTTTATATGTTTTTTTAATGAGAGAAACATCACGAAGGTTTTAATTCAACTTGGTTTGATCCAGGTGGACATCGGTGGCCACCCACCTTTTTCCAACTAGCTCAAAACAATTTATAGCAATTTTGGCAATTTACTATTGTTGTAGGGAAATCTCCCCGCGAACATGTAGATTGCCTCAAAGAGCTAGACCCTAACTCTAAGATAGAAAGTGCTTAACGTGGACACTAACTTCCTTTCAAATCTATACAAACTAATACATGAGGAGGAAGGAGAACAAAAGTACCTCTTTATCGATGTTTGTCCCTGCACGCTCCAAATCGAGCTCCAAACTCTCGCTCCTCGCTAAGTTTTGTAGACAAACAAAGTACGAATGCTTCCTACTCTATTGATATTAGCTTGAAAATAGATCTATCTATCAATGATAAGTTCATGTAAGATCAGACACAAAATAGAAAGAAACAGGCCAAGCATGTCATATTAATGAGAATAACGACAACAGTACTTACAATCGTAGATGTGAATGCGACAGCTTCGTCAAGTCCCCTTCGTCCAACCCTTGCTCGACAGATCCACAACCTGGATGATAGCAGCTTCACTGATCACTCTCCTTCAACTGACTGTGTGTTTCCTATGATATCATAGGTTTCATGCTAGCTATTCTTCCCCCAAAATATCTCTGTTCCAGCACCACTTATGAGATCATAAGTTTGGTGTAATTCTCCTTTTTCCAATCCTCTTTCACCATTAGAAAGCTTGCTTATATAGGCTAAGAGAAGATTAACCTCTTGAGTTATCTTTAGAATAGGTTGAGGAATTCCATCCTTGGATCAGGGATCTCCTGATGGAACCAAGAATTCGAATGCAACTGCCTTCCAAACTTGAAAGATCCTCCCCTTATTCTCCTCAACAGGCCAACTACTACCTCAAATTAGACAATGCTCCCTCAAAAGGGGTATCAGAGCGCTATAGAGCTCCCTAGGAAGCTTGAGGGGAGCGCCAACGCTCCAAGGATGGATAGCTCTCCTTCAAAGGGGCAGACATGCGTTATAACGCTCCCTGAGACCTTATAGGGAGCGCCAACACTCCTAAGGCTGATGTAGGGGAGCACTCACCTTCCAAACCTTTGTTTAAGAGCTCCTCTTAGGTGATAAGAGTTCCTTGACTTTAGTTAATCATTTTCTTTCCTCCAAATCAAGTGTCTGAGTTATTCTAGATGTCTTTTGGGTGTCGTCATCATGGCAGTATGCTTTGTTTGATGTTTGCGACACTTGTGAATGTCATGCGACACTTGCGACGGTTGATAGGATCATGCGACACTTGTGACACTTATCGAAGTGAGCAATATTGAGGTGTAACAACTATTTTTAGCAGTTTTTAACTTATGGGGTCAGTTTGAGGGCCTAAATGATGTTTTTTCATGATCAGGCACCTCATTGTTAGCCAAGGTCTATGATTTATCCCCCTAAATGAATCTCATTGTCAATACCTTTCCAACGAGCTATCATTTTCCCTAAAGAGAGATCGTATGCAAAAATTACAACCTTGGGAAGTTAATGTACTAACTTACCCCAATGGGGCCCACATGACTTTTGGCACTTCATATCCTAGGGTTAGGTTTTTGAATGTATAGGGTTTTGGAATTCATATTTATTGTAAAAATGCCTTCATATCCTTTTTTTACTCATCTTATTGTGAATCAACGTAGTCCTCACATCACTTCTCAGAGATAAGCTGCCACCATTCTAGCAAGCTTGTTTTAAGTCTTCATTTTACAGTTTTTAGCATATTTATTATTTAATAGAAGTCAAGTTTTAATGTATCTTTGTTATTTTCCATTGTGACTCTGTGTTAACATTACAAATCTGTGGTTTCATTTCATTCCGCTCATAAATCTAGATCAGTCGTATTAGAGTGGTCTGCTCCTTGTCATTTTTAATGCATGTCCCTGATGCGGTCAAGGTATAGAGAGCTGGGTATCGAGCTTGTTTCTATTGAGGAAAAATTCTATTGCATTCCCAAGAAACCCCCCATAGTAGGTGAAAATAAAGACGATGGGACAAGATTTCCTTTCAAAAAATTTCTCGAGGAAGCCCTTGAGTGACAAAGGAACAAGATGATGGGAAGCTTCACACAAATCCTTTGACGGTTTCCAACAAGTGACGAATCCACCTCAAGTAGAAGCACCACCCCATTCAAGGTACAGATAAATTTTGATATTCTTATATTTGAAGGTCAAATAGATGCGAATGTCGTAGATAAATGGTTAAACCTTCTAGAAGGGTTATTTTTTTCCGCAACTTTTCCAATAGAGAAAATATTGTATTTTCACTCCTGAAATTTGCCCCCCATGTCAAATATTGGTGGAAGAATTTACATGAGAAAAATAAAACAGAAGGATCCACATTATTTGTAGTTGCACTCACTTAGGATTCCTTCAGGGATTTTATTAAGGAACAATACTACCCTATTGGAAGTTATGACGATTTGTATACAAGATGGACCACACTACGGACGGAAAGAGAACACATAGTCTCAAAGTTCACCAATGCATTCCATACCTTGCACACCAAGCTGGGTATCAAAGATTCTCAGAAAAATCTAGTGCTCAAGTACCACGACAGTATGCATAGATACATATATATAGAAATGGATTTTTTGGACATCTCGTCCTTGGGTGCGGCCTATCGGTATGTCATCAAAATCGAGCAGAATCTTAAACAAAAGATGCGGTAGTTTGGGTCTAGGAACCCCTCACTGTAGAAGCATAGCAAGGGAATCTCTAACCCACATAAAAAAAAACATATAATATATGGGAAACCTCATGAAAATGAGTCCAATACATAAGAAAATAAGTACAATGGGAATATGAAGAAAGATATCGAGAAGTCGTGCAACTTCTGTAAGAGCCCCTGGCATAACACTATTGATTTCCACTCAAAGCAATCATTAGTGGTTGAATTAAAAGCCTTTGAATTAGATGCGGGTTCTGACTTTAAGTCAGAACCATATAAGGGGAGATGGATCATTGATGCAGAACCCAGTGCCACTGTTTCTACCACCCAGATCCATCCTGGTGAACCTGATGAGACAAAGGAAGGCAAGTGTCTCTTTCATTCACAGATGCGGGTGAAAGGAAATCCACTGCCTTTCATCGTTGATAGCGGTAGCTAGAAGAACCTCATCTCAATAGAGGTCGTCAAGCAACCATCTCTACTGAAAACACCACACCCACAACCCTACACAATCAGATGGCTCCATCAAGGAAGTGATCTTTGCATCAGCCAACAATGTTGTCTGTCATACAACATCAATCCATTCAAAGATGAGGTATTATTGTTTATGTTTGGAAAATATCGGGAATACATTCTCTTAGAATAATAATTAATAATATAATTATTGATTATTAAATATCATATATAAAAAGTGTTGTGTCTATTTCGTCACTTGGGTGAGAAAAACAAGGGCACTTGCATACCTAGCTTGGCCTTCTAGACAAAACAGAGGTTAGTGCATGATTAAAAAAAAACAAGCACATGAAATAAACAAGTAAACAAACTAAAAACAACTAAGGAAATAAAACTAGAATGCATAAGAAACTTTTAGAACCATAAATAAAAAATCCAATGACCAAGATTATGCCACCAATGGATAACTATATTAGTTGGAAAAACACCATAGAGAAATGAGGACTTATGAGTCCCCTCTTCCTCCTTGGGAGGGATCTTGAGTTCCCTAATGGAGAGATCTTCTTAAAATGGTAGAAAAGAAAGAAAATGATGAAGAAATCAATGCCTATTCCCTCAAGAGGTGAGTGGAATGGCCTATTGGAATGTTGCTAGAATGTTCCAAGGAGAAAAGAGGATTCTCAAGGGAGGATTGAGGCAGCATAACAATACTATGAAAAGATTAATTTCTTAGTGCACCCATGGCCTCCATTTATAGCATTTCTTCAAGGCAATATTCAACTAGTTCTTAGTGTGAACAAGGGGCCCTTTAGGGCACCCTTTGGTCCTTGACTAGCCCCCCATTCGGATTTAGCTTAGATCTAAAGGTCAAATCAAGTTGGGAGATAGTCCATAAGTGGTTGAGGGGCTGACAAGAACCATAAATGCTTGTTCATAGGAGTGCATGACTTTTTTCATACACAGTTGTGCATATGGTGCATTGTGCTCTCTACGGGCTTCTTTGGCCTGCGAACTGTGCGTTCACTTCCTTTAGTGAGTTTGTGCATGTCAATTTTTTCCCAATTGTATAGTTTTTGCCTCTTGGAAATGCATTTTGGTGCTATAGGTGAACTAATAGTTGTTTGGCATTGTTGTATTTCTGTAACCATTTGTGTGCAATGTTGCAGACGTAATTCTAGTGATAACATATGACCCCTGATGTGTGAGGTTAGGAGCATATGTATAGCCGAAAGACATTAATGTTTCTTCTACTGAGAGTGCCATTGTAATGAAGAGTGCTGATGGGAATTGCAAGATTGATCCGTCGGAGGGAGAGGGGAAACTGTGGGACCCAAACCTTTCTCTAGGGAGAACAAAAATAAAATCTGTATACAAACAGGGCAGGCATGCCCCATGCTCATGTCATGTAACTCAAAATGTAAGACTATAAATGAAGTTGTATGTTGATGTAGATAAATGTAGTGCCCTCCGGGGTAGTTTGATAACGACATATGACAATTCTGATGGTGAACATACTCTAAAAAGAGGCAAGGACGCTTGTAGGAAGTGTCGATGACTCGTAGGCATTGATGGCCTAACAAATTCAAAGGTCTTCAGCTGGTATAAAACAACTACAATAGTTGCATCGTAAGACCCACCGTAACATGATATTTTGTTGAAGTTGAATGTTATGGGGGTCAATGGAAGCATAGAGCAATGATGGTTCTCTATGTGCCATCCGAGACTCATCATTGTAAAGGTAATGGGAGTCAATATATTGTCGCCCTGCTGGAAATGGTGATGATGTCGACAGAAAGGGAGACGTGACTCCAAGAAGAAAAGGGATTCATGAATTCTATGGAGATAAGATCAAGAATTGATAGGGAATATGAACTAAGTCAAGATGCAGTGAGACTCAATACTGCCCTTGGTTGGGTGTATGTTTGAAGGATGATTGGCAACAATTGTAAAACTGTATCTAGTGTCAAGGGGATGAATAGACATGGGGTTAAATTGTTCCAAAGGTGTGACAAAGTGGACAAAATCATAGATCAGGGTTACATGGACTATGGGATACTCGAGGTTTATGAACAATGTCAGAATGAGTAAAGGAGAGTGGATGCCCCAACCAAGGGAGACATGGGTTGTGTTGCCAGAAAAAGAAGTTCGTTAAGGGTGATGAAAAAAAGCTAAGTAAATGATGGAAACAAAGGATTTTTACAATTACCAAATAAATAAAGAATAATTTGGGATGAATGTACAGATACAGAAATGGGTGCCCCAGTGCGAGATGGCTTGGCATGTGAGGGTGCAAGTTGCATGGAGAATTGGTGGAGGGTGGGGGCCTCGTGGGTGGGTTTCTGTATGAGGTAAATGAATGGAGGGAAATCTGCAGATGGGAAAACTGATTGTGGATGAAATGGGGGGTTAATGATACTGCGGAGGTGTAGTCAAATAGAATTGAGATGAGATAACCTGGGAGTCCATTGGGAAAGCTAGAAAAATGATGAGAAGGAGTATGTGGCTTACTCTCGGAAATGTGTAAGACTATTGGAACTCCCATCCCTAGGGGGTGAAAGTAGCATGAGTGTCAAGTACCAAGGGGAATTGTGAATGGGACAAATCATGTGGGGGTGAGTGCCACCAGGTGACAGTGCCAAAATGCAGCAAAGGTGATGGTACTGCAGAGCCATATGTAGGTACCCTAAAGGTGAATGTTGGAGGGTGTGACTGGGAGATGTAATTGATATTCATAGGGAGTGATTACATGCGATTGTCGATCATATACCTGAATAGGCTGTGCTGGTTGGTGATGACCAAGGTGTTGGTTGTGGAGCTTGATTATCTTCCTTATTCAGAGGTCTTTGCTTTCAGTCGTGTTTATACCCCATGAAGACTTTACACCCCAGAAGAATGTACACTCTTCCACGCAGGGGAGTGCAGAGGAGGGTTACCCCCTCTGCGGGGTCTAGGGGCAAGCAAGCCCCTGGCGGGGGTTCGGGGGGGCGAAGCCCCCGAAGGAAAAATTCCCTTGTAAATGTATATTGTAATTTCATTGTAAATATGGACCATTCATTATAAGGTCGCAGATCTAACAGTAGAAATTATGTTAGGGTTTTTTTTCCCTAGAAGGCAACCCTCTGTTATGAGGGAAATGTATTGTGGCTATGCATTATGGTGAATATTATATTATGAGATAGGATACTGTGAGAGAAGGAAGAGGAAGTTACAAGGGGTTTTTTGTAGGTTGTATCCCTTCATTTGCTGGATAATAATAAAGGAAGGACCTGGAAATTTCTCTGGTGGACGTAGCCCACATTGGGTGAAACACGTATATCTGTGTCTCTATTGTATTGTGTATCTTTTGTGTTTTGTTTCCGCATTTGTTTTATTTTATTTATATGCGATCCTATTTTTCTAACACAAGGTGTTACCCATGATTTTGGTCATCATAATGATGTGTTAATGATGGTGTACTTAGGCTCTTCATAAGATCTTTCTCCTGAGAAAAAGTTATTTTCATCTCTTCCAGAAAACTCATTTTTGGAGACTGTTCGCAGGCTACTAGTATATTTGCCTGCGAGAATGCATGATTCTCGCAGGCTGCCTTAAGCCAGGGTGTGAGAAGTTTGCACTGTGTTGAAATGCTAGGGTGTGAACTCTTTCTAAAGAAAGGAAAAAGATGAATTCTCGATGCTTCTAGAAGGGAATCTTCTAGAAGAATGAGATGGCATTCGAATGGTTATCCTAGTACTGGATTCCCTGATATTTTGGGATCATTCTTATCCAAGTAACTAATTCATTCTCTCCTATATATTGAGTGAATTCTCATGGAAAAGTTTAAGCAAGATTCATTGGAGAATTGGTGAAAGAATTGTGTGAAGGACTGAATCTTGAACAACAGCTTGGAGACTACAGTAGGTCTATCAAGGGGATTTGATCTTCTTCATGCAAGGATTGAGCAAGTGTGTGTGTCAGATCCAGGAGCCATCGAAAGGAAGGTTGCGACATCAAGGCTTAGGTTGTAATATTTACTTTCCATTAATATGATACAGTAATATGTCCCTTTCCCATAAAGCTATTTCCACTTTATTGTATAATTCCTTGATCATATACATAGATTAATCGTTGAATAGATTATGCTTTCTTCACTTTGGTTGGTTTGTGTTGTCTTGGTCTTGGCTGCACGAGAGAACTAGAGTGAAGCGGGAGCAACAAAGACCATAGGAAGCAATATAAAGGTATGTTCTTTGTTCTTGCCTCCTATTTAATTCAATGGTTATAATCTAGGGAAAGAGTCATGTTCTGTCTTTCTTTGTTCTAGATCCAGGTGGATCTAGGGAGATCGGTTAGTGTCTGCACCTATGGATTTATCCTATAACAATGGTATCAGAGCGTAGAAATTGCAGAAACTGAATTTGTGATTGGATATAATTCAAATTTGCAGAAAGAATTTCTTGGTGCTACAGCCGATTCAAGATCGAAATGGATTTCAATGGCTTGATGTTAGAGTATGCACTCGAGGGCAACTCAAAATACATTTCTTGGAAGGACAGGATGGAGGAAGTACTCGAAGACAATGGCTTGAAGGAATTCATTGACAAAGATGTTCCTAAGCCAGATGCTTCAAATCTTGATGCATGGAAAAATAAAGTGGCAAAGGCGAGGAGGATCCTGTTGGAGGGAGTACGAGACCACATTGTCTCAAGCCTCCATAGGAAAGTCACACCATATGCAATGTGGAAGACTTTGACGGATCTATTCCAAAACAACAATGATCATAGGAAATTGGTGCTCAAAGATAAACTCAGGAAGATCAAGATGGAAAAGGGTGACTCCATTCCAAAATATCTCATGAAGTTTGTCGAATGTCAGGATGAGTTGGGGAGTGTGGGAATAATAGTTGTTGATGATGATTTGGTGAGATTGGCTCTCCTAGGACTTCCCAAGAGTTGGAACAGTTATCAAGACTCTGTCAATGGAAGGGAAAATCTTCCAGATTGGGAACGACTATGGTCAGATCTAGTGCAGGAGGAGTTTAGGTGGAACACCAGAGATGGCTCTTCATCAAAGCATGATGATGAAGAGGATTGTGCTTTGGATGCAAAGGCAAGGAAAGGGAAGGGGAAGAAATTCCATTCAAAATCCGAGTCTAAAGGAAAGAAGCTGGATTTGTCCAAAGTGAAGTGTTTTCATTGTCACGAACATGGGCATATCACTACTAATTGTCCGTAGAAGAAGAAGAACAAGAAGGTTGCTAGAGCTGCAGCTAGTGAGGCCCTTGTCTCGCAATTTGAACTTGACTTCTCCTTGATCGCATGCATGGTGTCAATTGCATTGGGATTGGTGTGGTATTTTGATAGTGGTGCTTCCTTCCACATGATGGGATATAAGGATATTTTCAGTGACTTGGAGGAGAAAGATCTCAAAATGCATATTGAGATGGGCGATGATGGATGATACAATGCGACTGGAATTGGTACCATTACCTTTCAGAGGGAGTCAGGTAAACTATTTCAATTGAAATATGTTATGCATGTTCCAGGTCTGAAGAAAAACTTGGTCTCAGTTGCAATGTTGGAGGACAGAGGCTATGACGTTGTTTTTAGCGATGGAAAATCTTTCCTGCAACATAAAACAATGGGTCAAGTCAAGAAGATAGGGATTCGAGTTAATAATCTCTACAAGTTGGAGGTAGATGGCAGCGCTACCATGATGGGCAAGGCAAAAAAGTTGTGATCTAGGATGAGGGCGAATTATGGCACAGGATATTGGGCCATCTTCATCATGGAGCCTTGAAAATCATGCAACAAATATCTACTAGACTTCCAATGGGAACACTTGCTCAGTTAGATCAGTGCAAGAGTTGCACCATGGGGAAGTATGTAAAGTCCACCTTTCATGAAAAGGATAATCGTGCTTCAGTGATCCTGGAGAGAATTCACACAGATGTATGTGGACCATTCTCAGTTGCTTCAACAAAAAAACATAAGTATTATGTTATTTTTTTTATGACTTTTCTCGTAAATGTTGGATATTCTTCATGCAGAAGAAGGATCAAACATTCTCAAAGTTATGTGAGTTTAAAGCATTGGTGAAGAAAGAGTCAGGGAAGCAAGTGAAGGATCTGAGGAGAGATAATGGTGAAGAATACATCTCTAATGAATTCAAATAATTATGTAGCAAAGAATGAATTTGAATAGAACTTATAGTGCCTCATAACCCACAACAAAATGGGGTCGTGGAGAGGAAGAATAGAAAGATCGTGGGTGCAGCATGAGTGATGTTGCATGATCAGTGCCTACCAATGCATTTGTGGGCGGAAGCATGCAACACTGTGGTTTATGTGCAAAACCGTTGTCCTCATAGAGTACTTGGCATGAGTACACCTAAAGAAGCTTTCACTGGTAAGAAACTCGATGTTTCTCATTTCAAGATTTTTGGCTCATCTGTTTATGTGCATGTGACCAAGAACGCTAGGAAGAAGCTGGAGCCGACTGCTGAAGTTGAGATATTTGTGGGGTACACAGAAACACCCCATAATTATCGTGTGTATTTTCCTAACAGTAAGATGACTGTTATGTGATGGGATATAAAATTCGATGAGGGAAAAGCCATGCAGTTGTTGCTCAAGAGGGAGCTAGACTTGCATGCATAGGAGGAACTGCTGGTTCCCAAAGACGAGTCTCAAGATGTGGATCATCCACATGAGGAGGTTCATGAAGTGGAGGAAGCCACTCATGTAGATCCATCCATCAGAAATGGCAGAAAGCGCACCATAGAAGCTGATAGATTGAGACTAGATGTTGCATAGAATGTAGGAGCCCCTACTTCACAGCGCATACAGAGACAATCTCCTTATCGATTTACTGGATACATGTCTCTCATGAGAAAATGTATTGTGACTGAACCATCTTCCTTTCAAAAAGCAGTGCAAGATCCCACTTGGGTTGATGCAATGGTGGAGGAGTATGAATCCATTGTCAAAAACAGTGCATGGGAAATTGTCCCAAGACCGATCGACAAATCAGTGATAGGTTCGAGATGGATCTACAAGGGTAAGCTTTTAATCATTGTTCTTTATGTTGATGATTTAATACTGACTGGTGATGAGCAGATGATACACTCATGCAAGGAGGACCTTGCAAAGGAGTTTGAGATGAAGGATATGGGCCTCCTTCATTATTTCCTTGGATTGGAAATATGGCAGTGAGATGGTGAAATTTTTGTGTCTCAAGGAAAGTATGCAAGGGAGATACTAGGTAAGTTTCACATGGAGGGTTGCAAACCCATGGATACTCCTCTTTCAGGAAACTGGAAGAAAGAGGATGCTACTTCTGGAGAGGTAGTGGATGCTACTGTCTATCGACAGTTAGTGGGTTCGCTAATGTATCTAGTGAACACGAGACCGAACATTTGCTATGCGGTTAACCGACTAATTCAAGCGATGGTTAAGCATACCAAGCTCTTTTGGAAGACATGTAAGCATGTCCTGAGATACCTGAGGGGAACATCTGAGTATGGCTTATGGTACAGATAGATGGATGGGGTGAAGTTTCATGGCTTCATGGATGTAGATTGGACAGGCAACCTAATGGATAGAAATAGCACATCAGGGGGGATCTTTAGTATCGGATCTACAATTGTTTCTTGGTACAGTAGGAAACAGACATTCATGGCACTCAGTTCAATGGAAGTGGAATACATGGCAACGATTCAAGCTACACGTGAGACTATCTAGATGAGAAAGATCTTGGTTGGTTTGTTTGGTTCTCATTTAGATCCGACAATGATTCATTGTGATAATCAGAGTTGCATTAAACTCTTGATTAATCATGTGTTTCATGATAGATCTAAGAATATAGATATATGGTATCATCATATTAGAGATTGTGTGCAGCGGAATATCATGTTGCTTCACTACATTCCTATGAAAGATCAAGATGCATACATTCTAACGAAGGCACTCACCAGGAGCAAATTCGAATAATCCATGATCGGGGTGAAGGATAATCCATTTCTTGTTGAGAGGGAGTTTTGAGATTCAACAAGAAGGTCCTAGTGAAAATTATGCACCTACACTAGGATGGAGCCTCAGGCTATTTCTAGGTGGAAGTCTATTTTTAGATGATGAGCAAATTCTATTTATAGATGGTGAGAAAATTCTATTTATAGATGTATGTCGACTATTATTATCCCTTAATAATAGTTGGACAATAAATATTAGTCTATTCTCAATGAGCACTTGGAAATATTAGCTATAGGAAATTCAAGTTCAAAGGTTGACTGGTGGGACATGCACATCGAATTATTTGTAACTGAGTGATTCAAAGTTGTAACAGAGTTGGATGTGTAGTTATGTGAGTTGTGAAGTAGTTTAACTCGGTTAAGTGAGTTGAGCTCAGTTGTACTAGTTGTAAGTGAACTTACACTAGTGAGAGATCAGTGAATTAATTATTAATTAATTCACAATCAGTGATCTCACATGCCACTGAATATTTACCACTATTAACTACATGCATGTCAGATCCAGTGGAGACCCAGTTGAGATAACAGGTGAAAGGGACAGTTTGACAATCAATTGTGACATTAGTGAGTGCACTCATGCAACTACACACACAGTGGATGTGCCGATGAGGATTGTGTAGCTTAGGCAAGAGGGATTCATTCATTGCAGGGATTTCCATCAGCAGGGATTGTGTAGAGGAGGCAGGTTGTCTAGAAGCAGTAAATTGGCACATGAATTTGTCAATTTTTGTATGACAGTGTGAGACGATTGTATATTGTACTGAGAGCTCTTGGATTAGAGTTTTGTATGAGATTGTTTCATGATCCATGATATATACATAATATATGATAGTGGGGTTTTAGCGCTATGTTTTCCCGGTAAAAAATTTGTGTTATGTGTGATTGATCTTTCTTCTTGATATTGCAATTGGTGATCGTGTTTTAAATTCCGCAAGAATATTTGTAGAAGCGATTTTGTATTTAACAATGGCATATAATTGTTAGATCAGGAGAATCCAAGCAATACATAATTTGTATTAAAATTTCTACATTTAATTATTTTCTTAATGCAAGAACTATACCCATGATTAACTCCTAGTTACCATCAATTTGACTAGTACACTTGTTCTAGGAGCTTCTAGAATAATTGACTTATTTGACCTTCTAGGATCTTCTAGATAACTCGTGAGAGTTCTCCAACTTCACATGGCCATAACTCTCTAACCATGAGGAGCTATGTGACGTTCCACGTATCACCAGAAATGGCATGACATGTAATATCCATCTAGAATAATATTACCTACATATTCACTAATATTCATTCCTTTATACCTCAAACAAAATGGGGTCCCTTACCCATGCCTTTGTACTACCAAAATTCACTACCAGACTTCTCCAAGGGTTGAAATCAATCGCTAAGGGTTGAAATCAATCTACAATATCACTCTTCAATGGTTGAAATCAATGACAACCAACAGTCCATACCAATTGTCCATCAACCTAAGCCAATTGTCTCACAACATTTTTGCTTTTGGTTTGTGATTAGAAGATTGTTAGTAATCCCTTGGCTTTGAGAGATCCTTTGGATCTCATGGATGTATTATGGGTATTGGAGCAATGAAATTTTTGGAAGAAGCATCAAAACAGCAAGGAATTGGTTGTAACTCTTCCACTATTTATTAATATAGTAACATATTCTCTTTCCTATAAAGATTGTTAATTGTCTTTATTACATTTTTCCTTGGTCATTTGTATAGATTCGTCGAAATATTATTGTTTCTTTTACTGGTTATCTTGTGCCCTTATACATGTTTTCATCTCAAAGCTTTTGGATCAAGCTGGGAGTTACAGTTAGCGAGGACGACCTTCAGTCAAAAGGTAAGAGTCTAGTCCTTAATTTCTAATATTTCGATTGTATTAATCGAAGGAAATAAACATGTTCTGTGTTGTTTTGTTCTATTTTTTGGTTCTCAAACTGGCGAGATTGGTTTGTGTCTGCATAAACGATTGTTTCTGATAACACTCTCTATATCTCTTTCTTTGACGTTATTTTTCTAAAGGATAAACAATTCACTTGTTGAAAAAACTATAGACATATATAGAGTTGGCTATGCATATTCCAAATATATATATATATAAGGTAGAGTAACCCACTGGGGGATTACTCTACCTTTCTTCTGTAAATAGAGCTGCCATAGCTCTATTGACAGAAGAAGGTAGAGTAATCCCACTCTGAGCTCCTTCAAATTCCAAAATATTTAGAACTTCATCGCAAATTCAGGCATTTCTCCGGCAGAATCGGTCTCGGAGTGTTACGGTATCGAATTTGACGGGAACTCTGACATTTTCGACTAGTTTTGTCCAAGTTCGGTAAACGTTGATGCTATAATCGTCCAGAACTATAAGAAAACATATTCTCTATGAAATTTGGCATGGAGGACATGGAAAACTCTGCAGTTTCACTCACATGCAGGCACTGGGAGAGTACTTTTGAAGTTTGGCATGGAGGACGTGGAAAACTCTGCAGTTTCACTCACATGCAGGCCCTGGGAGAGTAAACTCTGCAGTTTCACTCACAGTTTTTAAATTAGTAAAAACAATAGCACGCATGGATGTTTTGTAGTTAAGGGATTGGAGCTCCTAAAATAATAAAAGGTCAATAAATAAACAGGGTTTCTTTATAAATTTAGTAGGATTTTATTGGGGATTGTTAGAGTTGCATGTATTGATTGTTATGAGAGTTTAGAATTCTATGTACAGTCCTGGAATTACAAAATTGTACGATTTTTCGTCCCAACAGGAGAGTAAAGTGATCTATCGCAGTCTGGAGATGGCCAGTTTTCAAAAAAATGTTGAGTCTCGTAAGGTAATGGGGCTAATTCAATGTCCGTCTGATGTGTTGGAGCTGATTATTTCTTTTCTTCCTGTGGCAGACATGTTCAGACTCAGAACTGTTTGCAAAAGATTGAATAAAGTCGTCACGACCCGGGCCTTTCAAGAAAATGGACAGCTAAGGTATAATAAATTGGAGTTATTAGCCGTCTGTAACGTTGGCTCAGACAGCAATAAACCTGAATTTAAAGCTTACGATGTCAAGTCCCAAAAATGGTATCTGTTCAACCTTTCTTTCCTGCCCGATATCGGAGGCTTTCGCGTCCTCGATTTTGCAGGCGGCCTGGCCTGCGTCACACAGATGGGCGACATGAGAAGGGATCTCTATGTCTGCAATCCACTGACTAAGAAGTGGGCTCGGCTACCATCGCCTCCCATTAGCATTAATTCTTCTTCTGCTCATGTAATAGTGAAAATGTACTACTGCAGAAAGACGGGCCATTATAAAGTTTTCGTGGTTTCAGGGCTCTGTATGAATCCCGGCCATAAGCACTTGTTTTATAGCCACCTTGTTGCAGAAGAATTCGATTCCTGTACGTGGACATGGGCTGTGTATTCGCAGACTTGCCATCCGTTCCGGTGGTGTGACGTTAGGGGAATAGACATCCTTCCCTGCACTGGGAATGGTGTGTCTTTATTAATTTTGCTGTACTCGAGCCGAATATTCAGCAGCAACCCCGGTGAACGTCAACTCTTTGCGCTGCTTTTTGATGAAGACAAGGGAGGTTTAGGGTTGGTAAAGATTGGTGCTCCATTGCCGACTTATCTATTGAATCCAACTATGGTGTGCTGTGAGCAAAACCCTCACCCTCTGCTTGTCTTTACGGTTGGACGTCTAGGTGTTGAGATATGGGAGTTGGGCAACCATTTAACCGAGTGGAGAAACTTGGCATACATGCCTTCCGATTTGTTTATGTCTTTAAAAGGCCACCATAAGCAAGCATTCATTAAAAGGCGGAAATTAGAGAGGAAGAATTTTCAGTTTACCACAGTGGTTGCTGCGGCAGATAAGCATGTAATACATATTCGCCCCAAAAATGTGCTGTCCTTGGAAATTGCTTATAATACGATGATTTATTATGATACAGTGAAGCGGTCCTGGACTTGGCCGGGTACAAATTTGTTCCTTCGCCGGAGTATAACGGCAAGTTTTCTCCCACCAATGAATGCAACAGAGTTTTCACCAGAAACCATTGCACCCAGTTGCGTACGGGAGTGTGCTTTTGAGCCCTCTTTGGAGAATGTAGTTTCTCCCATACATATGGAATTTTAATCAAAATATCAAAATAGGTTTTCTGTGTTAGGTTGAGTATCTCTGTGTTAGGTTTTCTGTGTAATCAAAACATTCACTATCTTTGGAGAATGTAGTGGCTACCATGCATCTTTGGAGAATGTAGTGGCTACCATGCGTCAAAATAGGTCTTCTGTGTTAGGTTGAGTATCTCATGCATATGGATGAAGGATGACATTTAGATAATAATTTTTGTAAATGAACGATGCAACTAGTCCGTTGTGATGGTGAGAATTGTACTTTGTTAGATGTATTGGCATTCAAATTCTAGAAAGGCGTTGGTATGATGTTGACCACAAATCTAGGCTACTGTGAAATATATCTGTGAGACATTCTCTGTCAGTGGACCATTTTCTGCCTTTCTTTGAGACATTCTCTGTCACTGGACTCTTCTCTGTCACTGTTCAATATACCTGTGAGACAATGATTTTTATATTGTTCAGTATGCCTTTCTATCTATGGTATCGCTGTTGTGTATTGATTTTTATTGTTTAGTATGAGGCTCATGTGAAAGAGAATGAGCTTCACTTGATACATATGTATTTGTGAGGCATTGTCTGTAGTAATGTTGCACTTTTTGTCAGGGGTCACTGGACCCTTTTTTCAGTAACATCAAATAAGTCAAACAAATAACAAATACATTGATCAAGAGATATATTTTTTCCAAGTATTCCATGTTATAATATGTGTTCATGTTTTGTATTGATTTTTATATTGTTCAGTATGAGGATTGTCTTTCTGTTTATGGTATTGTTCAACATATTGTTTATACAAGAAAAAGATTTTTGAAATTTACCTACTTTAGATGAAATTATAATCTTTGTATATTATGTAAAACCATCACAAGCATAAACTTTGTTTTTCATCTGTGCAACACCTTACACCCTTGTTCAAGATTTATTGTTCTAAAGCGACAGTTCATAACTGTCATACATGTAACAATGTTGGTACATATCCCAGCTCCCCAACCTCCTTTCAGAATTCTAAGTGATTTATGTAATCTTTCAGCCTTGCCAGTCCCATCAACAAGAATGTTGTAAATGACAATTTTTGGATAACTCTATTCAGTTTTCTGAACAATTTAAGAGTGTAATATTCCCTGTACAAAAATTTGTATTCTTATGACTCATCTAGGCTCAGTGATTCCCTAAATTACATAGAAAACCAATCTATAAATAATGTAGACAACCAAACTTGTGTTCAGTAGTTACATTCTCTGACATAAGTTTGAAGTTGTTTCTAAATTGTAATTTTACATCTGACCTAAATAGCATGGATATCATGGGGTTCCTCATATTACAGGCTTAAAACAAATGCTAATATTACGCATCCTAAATACGCAATCATGTCCAACATGAAACTTCACAATTTCATAGTAGTTTTCGAGACAGAGAATGGCCTATGAGAGGCTACAATGTCTGAATTCGTTGCTTTGACATTTGAACTTGTGTGCAATTGTCTTCTCCTGATGAACAACTTTCCTTCTCTTTTAGCTCCATAGATGAAATACCTGAAGCTTGGATGAAGTACGCATAACAGGGAGACAAACTACTGTTAATTTTTTAGAGCATTCATAATTATGAACTCCATTTGATGATGGTCTTCTGTATGGATCTAATAGAGAATTGTAAGAATCTGATAAACCCAACAAAACTTGTGTCTCCTGTTGGATATTATAAGATATCCAAAGGAATTGAAAAGAAACTTGTTGTTAGTGAATGGAGAAACTCAACTATGGCCCCAAGGGCATTCTCTACAATGATAATATTAGTTTGCCTCCTTGAGAAATGCTTCAGTCTTTAATGTTGATAAATAAACTGGAACAACATCCCCATAAGAAAGAGATGCATCAACAACTTATTTAGTGGCTAGGCATCATCTTTATGCTTAAGGAAAACTCATATAGCTGCATTTAGAAGTGCAATGTTATCATTTATGTGGTGAGCTTGCTTGAACTCCTTGAAAATATTCACCTTGCCTTGCGAATGGTATGAAAACTCATAGCAATAATTATTCACTTCTCTAGTCAACCTCCACATAGACTTTGAAAAAAATCCCTTGCAAGGACACTCTACACACTTCTTTTGCAGTGCAAATATTTCGAACAACAGAAGCAACATTTCTAATTTGGATTCCAGCAAACCATCTCGGCTACTCCGAAAAGGATGAACATGTTGATGTCTCATGTGCATCACGTTGTGCAACACTTTGTTTTAAAGAATCTCCAGTCAAAGTAACCGATGCACCTATGTCTAGGTCGTCCTCTTTGGCTCTCAAAATATTGTGTTCAAGCTTATGTGTGGCAACAATCATAACTTGGTAATGCATGTTAATATCCTTGTCTCTATACCAATTTCTATATTGCCAATGACTAGCTTTGCATCAGGAAACCTTGATTTCATGTTCAAAATATCCCCAGGCTACAATTGTCAAAATCATACCATACCTCTTGGACCTTTCAAATACAAAGGGTAAGGCTTTGTGGAGGAAAAATGAATTCACGAGAACTATAAAAATTGCCATCAACTTCTCTAAAAGAAAGTGGCTTAGAGACGGGTTGAGAAGTTTCAATATTCTTGCCATCATTTCCCCCCTTTTCCCACAATCACAAGGCTTTCCTATTGAAGGGTAAATGACCTGAGCAACTCCGGATAGCATCTAGAAGCATTGTAATTGTAGAAACTTACAGAGGATTCATTGGTCTTGGAAAAAAATACAAGAAGCATCAAGCATTGGCCTGTAACCTGTGCACCAGCACAAGTTGCCTAGTAGAGTTTCTTCGATTTGTTCTTGACTAGGTGGCTCCTTACCATATCTCAACAAGGCATAAATGACCACAAATCCTTCCACAGAATACAATGGAGCCAAACATGCATGCATTGTCGAATGGATAGCTTATTTATTTTTTAACTGGATTATATTGAGACATCGTAATGCAGTGGCCATTAAAACTTAGGTTGCATGTTAGCATTCTGAGTAATATGATCAATAAAAAATTAAAACTAGAATAAATTCACCATATAGAAAAATTACAATTGAAACTAACGATGTAGGATGACATGAGTGCATGGCAATTGAATTTCTTGCATTTTGGATAACAATTTCCCATGTAGTGCAATTATGAGGTAGAAATGTAGATTCAACACTAGTCTATGCCTAGGAACACATGAACTAATCAACATCACTCTTCACAACACTACTGTTTCATATTTCTTCTAGGTTATAAAATACAAAGAAATAAAGTTCCAACTTGAACCAATGATAATAATGATTCACTAGTTATTGTACTTATTTCATGTCCAGTGTGCAATGCTTGGGAATTAAAAATGAAGGCACA
>ML793581.1:0-26015 GCA_009831015.1 Picea engelmannii
AATGTGACATGACATTTGATGAAAATCGCAATGTGACATAGCCATTGACACCACCATATTAATGTCACAATCTGAAATAATCATTAAGGATGTTGTAATCCAACATAACCATGTTGTAACGTTGTAATCCAACATAACACAAGAAAAATGTTGCAATGTGAAAACAATGAATGTCACATTGCAATAAATCCGTTAATGAACATCGCAATGTGGCATGACATTTGATGAACATTGCAACGTGAGATTAACTAAGATGTATGTCTCAATGTGACATAACCATGTTGGAATTTTGTAATCCAACATAATGCAAAAAAAATGTTGCAATGCAACAAAACCCTTGTTTAACATAACGATGTTGGAATGTTGTAATCCAAAATAACCTAAGAAAAAAAATTCAATGCAATAAAAACCTTAATTATTTTTGCAATGTGACGTCATCTTTGATAAACTCTTCAATGTGACATAACCTTTAATAACATTGTTAAACCATTAACCCCGACGAACAACAATCAAACGCCATAGTGAACCATAATAAAAAAATGGCCAACCAAATTAAACTAACCTTAGTGTGACATAGCCCTAATGACTGTCATAATGAACATAACCATTTAGGATTGGGAAATTAAATGAAGATGAATGTTGCAATTTAACACAACTATTGAGGAATGTGAGTTAAGGCCAACCAAAGTCAACAAAACTCAATGCAATATAACCCTTTATAAACATTTTAATACAACATAAATATTAAGGAACGTATCAATTTAATATAAATTAAGCCACGATGAAGAGGGAACAGGAAAAGA
The DNA here is from genome assembly GCA_009831015.1 of Picea engelmannii. Lineage (NCBI taxonomy): Eukaryota > Viridiplantae > Streptophyta > Pinopsida > Pinales > Pinaceae > Picea > Picea engelmannii. Next base: position 804 of record ML793581.1, read on the forward strand.
GGCGGGTGTGACCACACAGAAAATGGGTTATGGGTGAAGTATATCACAACGATCAGGGCGACGAGTTGAATCCAATGGGCTAAAGCCCAAATAAGGTTGTTGGAAGGGGGTCGTGTCCACGAGAAAAAAAATTGTTGAAAAATGATAGGTATGACTGTGATAAGGGAGAAGAGAGAAATCCAACAAGATAGGTCTCAAATAATGGTGCCAACATGACCCAGATTTTTATTTTTTTTACTCCTGCGGAGTTATACTCCGATCTAAAGAATACTTGAGTGATGAAATGACCAAATGTTGAACACGAAGAAATGTGTAGTAACTTCGCAAACCAAATGCAGGAGACACAGTTGTGTGACAATAGATCTTGTTTGTTCTGTTTTTGTTTCCGTCCCAAGGGTTATGGTATTCAAGGGTTCTACAAACAAGGGTTTTCCATGTGCTATATCTCTCTAATATACGTGCGGGGTCCAACAATAGTACTCGGCCCAATATCTCATGGCACCAACTAAGGAGGCTAGACCGTCCCCTTAGTCGTACTACCCGACTACTAAGGTACTAGAGAGTATCTTTCTGAGTATCGTTCTCAGTGGCACTATAGCATGCAGGAGGTCGATCAATTTATCTATGGAGGGCTTCAGGAGATCTAGGTCGATCCGTATATAGGTGTTGTCTAATGCGCTACCACTCGAAGGGGTACCAACATGGGTTACAAGGGTGGCCAACAGATGTATTATTTTAAGTACCACCTCTATTTCATGCTTGTATGAATCCCTGACCGTGGATTTATGCACATAATGACAGATCTATGTAGCTTAAAGACGTCGGAATACATCTCTACCCTGAAAAATAAAATTAAATTAAATTAAATTAACCCACATTTTTTTGCCGAGGAAGGTGCTCTGATACCACTTGTAATATTTCAGATATAAAATAGTATGCAGAACAGAAATAATTAGCTAGAAATGGAAAATAAACAACAATATAACCAATATCCAAGAGCTCTATTACAATAATATCCAAGAAAAAACTTTGCATACCCTCTACTCCTATTTATACTAAATATGTCTATCAACAGAACAATATAGAGGAAGATCCTTCTAGAAGTGGAAGCTAAGATCCTTCTAGAAGCGGAAGCTTCTATTAGGTCTTCTTACATTTGACTTATTCTTCCTTATTGTTAAGCCTTATTAATATTGACCTTTATTACATGGAAATATATTATTCTACCTACGTGAGGGGTTAGGTCCCTAACAATAACTATCATACAATTATTTCTTCATATTCTAAAATAGAATGGTATTTGACTAAGTTGTCATTATTTTGGTTTTATACAATATTCATTTAACATTAGTTGTATTGTCTTTTATTAATATTTATAGTGACTTACTCTATTTTGTGTAGATTTTGTAATTATTAATTTTTTCTACTTTGTATGAATTTTTTAATAGTTATTTTTTAAATTTAAATTTTTGGGTTACTAATGAACAAAAAGTTTAATAAGGAAGAAAGAGATAATTTGATCATTTTTGACACCATGATAATTACTGTGACAATTCAATTTACAAACACTTGGGACCAAACCTTTAATGTATATCATTACCATCTCCAAGAATTTGCAATCAAAACATATAACTACCATGAGCATGAATTTACAATCAAAAGAGTTACAATGTAATTAATTCCTTAAAAATTATCAAAACTAGACTCATTTCAAAAGGTTGAGTAATCCATTTCACATGGTATACAAGTATATGTTATTGGAGCAGTTATGGTACTCTATATTGAATCATTGGTCTAGATTATTGTTAAAGAGATCACGGGAGAGGGAGAAGGAAACTATGTAACTTCGTTCATGTATGGTCTACTAGGAAGTAGTATGCACAACCATCTATGTGATAGTTATAGAGGTAGTTTGGATGAGGTATATACACAAGAGGAAACTCATAAAATATATTAGGAGACAAGAAAAGTGGAGATGGAAGAAAGAGGCTCTGAGAGAAAGGAGACATCAAACCATACTGAATAATTGCATAGTGGAATGGTGAAAATTGTAAATTATGTTACAAATTTCGTTACAAGATGGTTAAAAAAATAAAAATAAAATATGTTACATTATTGTTAAAAACACTTCACATGTGTTTATTCTACTTACATGAATTTAATGACCTCAATGAATAGATACCATACTTATCTACGATTAAAACTACAAACTTAGGTTATCTATCTTTGAAAAAAAATTCAATGTGTGAGTGTTCTGTAATTAAAACTCAAAACTTAGGTAGCCAAAAGACATCAAATTGGTTAGCCAATGAGATGTGTGATAAAGGTAATTTAAATATTATGAAAAAATAATTAATTTATTAATAATGAAAAATACTAATAAATGGGTTAGCTTTAAACTATAAATTCAAATAAATTATCACCAACATAGTTTATTATGTTTTTTTTAATTACATTTAAACTTGGTCAAACTAAGTAAACTTCAAAACTGTGTATGTTTTAAGGTAAAGTTTAAAACAAATTATTATTAACATGGTTAGTTGTATATAAATTTTGTCTAAAAATTGATAATCTATATTTTAATTTTAAGTTAGAAATTAAAATTAAAAAAAGTATTAACCTAATTTAGAATTTTGCTTAATATCTTTTGCGGTTGGTATTTTCAATTGTATATAAACCTTAAGCTATAGACCTCTCTTTTTTTGGCTCTGCTCGGTGTCTTCGAAGCCTCCCTATGATTGGAATTGGACTGTCAAATGACAAAGGGTGGTAGATGTAAAAAAATCCAAAGAGAATCAAAACGGTATACAAATAGTTTAGCATACGTTTAACACACACCCGATTCCAGAAGTAGTGGGCGTTTGCTTGTTCAGTAAATTATGAAAAGCCAAAATTTGCTTGTTCATTTTTCCATCTCGATCAAATTGAAGATGTTTACAACACATGTACGGTGGAAAGTTGTGTTAATTAATTAGCTTGGATATTGTTTGCATGACAGTAATTGTGGTTATTTTATTTTAATAGGGCGGAACCCCTGGACACAGGTAAACCGCTACCACTATAACCTCATACGGCTTTGCAAGTTTCTCCGCCATTTAGCATATCGTATATTTTCCACCTCCATAAAACCTCAAGAATTCTCCTACCGAAGGATTTCATGAATGGATTTTTCATTCTACATTGATGCAGAAGGTCAGACAACTTAAGGAAATAATAAAATCTTTGCCGGAGTTGATCTAAGGCAAACAATATATGGCACCACTTCCTCCACACTTTTAATCAGGGAATGTATAATATCTGTAAGAGAATGCGTGCTTAATATCTGCAATGCAATGTTGTAAAAGTATTGGTTTATTATAACTGTCTAAGGCAGTGTATGTAGTATTAGATTTGCTTTGACTGGGTATCAGTTTTAGTTTACTTATTTCAATATTTACAGTTTAAACAAAAAATTTACAAAACATAATATTTCAAATTATTTATAAAACAAATTTCTTCTTTTGATTGGATAAAAATGTAGATCCCTTATAGCATTTAATTATTGCTAGGATTAGTGTTGCCCTTACCAAGTATTCAGGATTCTGGCAATGGCTGGCTTGGATCAATTTGAATTGGGATTTCCCTTACCAAGTGTTTATGCCTCTGACAAAGGACCTTTGCAATCCTTTGACAACTTATTTTCTTTCTGCATGTGAGTCTTGTTGTTACCTTTCCGATTTATGTGTATACATTGGCATGGATAACAACTCAGAGGTTGGATTGTTTGGCCCTTCCCGTGCTTGGGTTTGTTCTGATCAGAGTGGACTTGCCTCCAATTGTTCTGAGCCTGGCCCATACTTTTTTATTATAACAATCTTTCATAATATCTATGGCAGACTGAAAGCCACGGAGAGCTCACACAACCAAGCACACTGAAAGCCACGGAGAGTTGCATATATGGACACTAGCAAGAACACATGCCCACACCCGCTACACAACATTATTTCGAATTCTCACTATTCGTTTCCACCGCGTGCGTTATCAGAGTGTTGGCTCCGCTCTCGCCTATGCAATCCCTTCTGCGGAGTCTGGAGGAAAATGGGGAGTAAATGGTTGTTGGGTCTCAATCTGGCTAAAATACTAGCTTGTATGTTGCAGGATCTCAATCTACAACCTCTAACCTCTAGCGAATCATACACTACCAAAGCAAGGTGAATCCAAGACCAGTGGATGGGGAAACAACAGTTGGCAAACACAAAGTGTACTATACGATTAGCCTACCACATTGTCATTATCCTTGACGTCTGGTGAGCTTGCATGTGTCGAGGATTATTCATGGAGGAGATGAAGAACAACCAGAGAGGTCTAGAACGGCTGAAGACTTCAAGAAACGATGATACGAATAGGTTGGATCTAGGGTGGGTCTCTCTATAGTTCTGCCTACCACAGCTATGCAAGAAGACGACCAGAAAAATGCGTTGCTGCTACTAGAACTCCTGCCCTTTCGACCCATCGCTTCCAGCATTGGGACGACTCCTCCACTTCAGTTAAAAAGGTTCTTCGTCACTGTAAAGATCCATCTTCCGATGTAGGTCTTCCTTACTGTAAGGACACCAGCACTGAACATACCATTCCCGAATCCTACGAGTTACCTTATCACGTATCATATTGTTCACCAGCTCCTTGAAATCACAGTCTCCATAGCTAGTGAGGAGCTTGCTTTTAATGTTTTCTTACTCGTCAGCTTGGGACTGAGGAGGGCGATGAAAAGGGCCGAGAGGAAACATCTGAGGCACATAGCATTTCAACTTTTCAGCAGGAAAATCATTCGATATGTAGGAGATGTATTGGGGTGGTCTCCCAAACTGATCGTTTGCTTTTTCGGTTGGCTGTGACGAGTCAGGGCGATTGTCGCGTCCATTCCTTCGCCAAAACTTTCTTAATTGACCAGCTCCCAGCTCCTTCAGAATACAGGACAATCTGTGAACGGAGAAGGAGATGGTTTGGGTGCCTATTTCAACCTCATCTTCTTCCTTTCCTGTTACCTGTAGCGTCTGACTGATGATATCAATCCTGGAGTCACCCATGCTGCAGCAGGGCCGTATTTCTTAAAGAATTAAGCCTCGTTAGCACCGATTAATTCCAAAACTGATATGACCGAAAATCTATAGATCCAATAGGGTTGGGCCAGGCAATTTCTCCGAGTAAATGGCAACTCTATAGGCTTGAAGATTCCAAAAATTTGTTATGGATATCAAACAGCTCCTCTCTGTTCAGTTCTGAGACATGCTTACATATTCTAGAATGTGTAGGAATACTACAAAGTGGGGCTAATATGCCTACACTAATGAAATGCTAAGGAGATTAATACGCCAGGACTCGGGAGACTATTCTGTGTAGGAAATGCATGGAAAACACAGAGACATGTCGATAAAAAGACAAACAAAATTACTTGGTTTCTTTTTCTTTCTTTCATTATTGTTTAGACATTACGCCAGTGGGGCAGATGGCTGAGAGATTTTTTTTTTTAAATTGAAACAGTACCCCAGTTGGATAGATGGCTGATATTTTTTTAATTGAGACAATGCGCTAGCCAGGGTAAGTACCCCAGTTGGGTAGATGGATTAGAATTTTTTAATTGAGATAGTGCATCCACTCGGGTAAGTGGTTCAGAGCTATTCATAAACAAACAAAGAATAGCAATTAATGAAAAAGGCTCCACTAATGAGTACATTAAGGATTCTTATGGATGTAGGAAATTAGGAAGCCACCCAATCCTCTCAAACACCAATATTATGGGCGTGCATGAGATAAAAATTAATATTTTAACAGAACAACAAATTAGTTCATTTTTGTTGTAACTACAAAGAATATTCTACTTGTTATTGAGTTATTATTAAATAGATCAATCCTCTTTTATGGATTTCTCATGTCTGAACTTAAGTATGACAAAATCCCCTTTTGTGGATTGGTTAAACCCTAATTGTATGAGGCTAATTGAGAAGTCTGCCCCTAGGGCTAATTAAAGTGGTTTTAGCCACTAAGTGAAGAAGTCGGCCATGCTTGATGAAGAGACACCACCCTAGCACTCCTTAGCTAGTATAAATAAGAGAGGCTAGTGCCTCATTCACTCACTCACTCAAGTCACTCATCTAGTGCGCAAGTTTGAAGGAAGTTGCAGTTGCTGGAAGAGGAAGAGAGAGAGGTGCATTGCTCAATGTTGGATATTCTCTAGTGTTTGGTTTATTATCTTGGCATTTTATTGGCAATCTATATTAAGGAAGTTTTTGTTGAGTTTTCTCCCCCATGAGGGTTTCCCAAGATAAATGTTGTGTACCTTGTGATTGTGTTTCTTTCAATGATCCTGCTTATGTTATTATTGTCTAGTAAATTGAAAAGAACTTAATAGTTTCTCTAAATTTAACATGGTATTAGAGATTGACTCGGTTACCAAAAATGTCATTGTTTTCGTACAAGAAAATTAAGGCTTTGTTGGAAAGGAATTTATGCCTAAAAACCATCCAGGGAAGTGCGCCCTAGCCTCGCGAACTCATTGGCGGCTTCAACGCACCTTTTTCAGTGGACAGAACTCTCAAAAAGTGCTTCCCTAGTTTTCACTAGTACCAGATGTTGAAATAATGTAACTGCGAAGAGCATTCTTATTATTATTGGATTAAATCCCCATTGCAGATTAATCATGTCATTATTATTATTATTGTTATTGATTTAATCCCCATTATGGATTAATCATGTCGGTAATTGTATAAGGACCAAATTCCCTTTTGCGGATTGGTCATCGGACAATTATAAAGGGCAGAACAAGAAGTCGGCCCCAGCAGTTATCATGGAAGACCCAGAATTAATTAAAGGTGGGTTTACCCACCCAGAGTGAGAGGTCGGCCCTGCCAGTTGTGACCTTTCACACATGTCAGTCTTGTATAAATAAGAGGCTAGCGCCTCACTTCAAACACACGACTTACTTGCTCATGTCTCTTATGAGGCAAGCTGCAATTACCAGAGAGAGGAGAAGAAGAGTGGTGCATCTCTTGGGGAGGACTTTCTGTATTGGTTTGAGTTATCTCTTGAACATTGTATAAGTTATCTATGATAAGGAAGTGTTTGCTGGGTTTTCTTCCCCTAGAGAGTTTCCCAGGATAAATGTTGTGTCTCTTGTGAATGTGTATTTCTCAATGATCGTGTTCTTATTATGCTCTTATCTATTGAAATGCAAAGAACTATAATAATGGCATAAACATTAACACCAGAAAACTAGGTTACCAGAACCAATACCAATCCAGATTTGTGCAGGCCCAGTTTCAAGGGGTAAAATTTGGATTTTATAAAAATAGACCACACCATCCTACTCGCCTTAGAAAAGCACACCTCCTGGTAAGTTCAGATTTAATTTCTGAGTAATTTCATTTTTTGGTCATTTTCCAAGCTCAAGGTCAAGATGTCTACAAGCACCAAGCTTGTTTAAAAATTAGAAGGTGTGGAAAACTTTTGTGCCTAGAAGTATAGGATTGCAATCATTCTTGAGGAGAATGACCTAGCAAGATTCATCAAGGAAAATGTATCAGAACCCACAGATGTTGCAGTAAAGAAAAGTACCAGAAGGATATGGTTAGGACCAAAAGAATCATTTCAGACTCTATTAAAGATCACTTGATCCCTCAAGTGTCCTCCAAGAATACTCCAAAATAAATGTTTGATGCACTAACCAGGATGTATGAAGTAAGGAATATCAATCGAAAGATGAATCTGAAAAACCAACTCAATAACACAAAAATGCAGAAAGGAGAAATTGTTCATGACTATTTCTCTAGGGTTTCTCAATTCAAGGAACAACTAGAAGAAATTGGAGACAAATTGGATGAATATGAACTCATATTGACAGCTCTTAATGGTCTCAAAAGACCTTGGGATGCCTTCATCCAAACTATCTGTGCAATAATGGAGAAACTCCAATTTGACATTCTTTGGGAAGAATGTGTTCAAGAAGAAGAAAGAGTAGCTAACCGAGAAGTAGTACTATTAAGGGATGAATACCAAGCCCTAGATTCTCATGCTAAAGGAGAAAGGAAAAGGTCTCATTTCCAAAAGGATACCCACCACCATAAGGAATCTCACTCCCCAAAGAGATTCATCGATTTCCATAAATAATCTCACCCTCCAAGAAGATTCCAGAAGTTTCAGAAAGGTCAAAGAAGAGAAAAATATTTCTCCTCTTATCATTGTTATCATTGTGACAAGATGGGACATATTTCTAAGAATTGTCCATCTAGAAGAGAAGAATACAAGAAGAGAAATAACAAGAGACATCATGCCCATGCAATTGAAGATGATGAGCCAGTCGCAAAGATGATTAAAGAAAAGATTGAAGACTATTTTTTATTTTTTGCCTTCTTAGGATCTGTGTCCCCTGAGAGGATACTTGGCTCATAGATAATGGTTCTTCTAAGAACATGAAAGGTTAGAGAGACATTCTCTCTAGCCTTACAGAAAATAACTTTCCCCAGAAAGTGACACTTGGAGATGATTACCAGTACCCTATAAAGGAGTGGGAGAGTCCACCTACAAACTTGATTCAGGGACCCTCGATGAAGATGAAGGATGTATTATATGTACTAGGTTTGACAAAGAACTTAATTTCTATCTCATCTTTAGATAAGAAATACTTAAAAGTTGCATTCATAGATGTTGAAGTTCTTATGTGGCCTAAAGGAAAAACCATACAAGATGCAATTGTCATTGGAATAGAAGAAGGTGGCATGTATTAGTTAAAAGGTCACTCAGATGCATCTTTGACTCGCTCCACTGAGATTCCATGTGAAATTTGGCATAGAATACTAGATCACATCAACTACAAAACCTTAACTTATGTGAGAAAGGCAGTTACAGGTCTACCAGAATTCAAGGTTGACCATGAAGGTGTGTGCAAGGGATGTGCACAAGTAAAGAACATAAAGGATAATTTCCTGAAGAGCGACAGTAAAGCAGGAGTCTTGGAGTTCATCCACTCATATGTATGTGGCCTAATGACATCAACTTCTCTTAGTGGGTATGTATGCTATGTGTCATTTATTGATGATTATTCTCGCAAAACTTGGGTTTACTTCTTGAAATCAAAAGATGAAGTGTGGAAAATTCAAGGAATTGAAAGCCTTGATAGAGAATCTCTCTGAAAGAAAAATAAAGATACTCAAGTCAGATAATGGAGAAAAATACACCTCAAAATAGTTTTTAAGATTTTGCAGAGATGTCACGATTAAGAGGGATCCCACCACTCCATACAATCCTCAAAAAAATGGTGTAGCGGAAATAAAGAACAGAACTATAATGGAAGCAGTGAAGACTATGATCCACGATCAAGATCTTCCAATACACTTATGGGCAGAAGAAGCAAGAACAAAAGTGTATGTCTAAAACATATTATCCCATAGTGCACTTGGATTCAAAACCCCTAAAGATATAATCCATCTCAAGATATTTGGTTGTCCAGTGTTTGTACATGTTCTAAAAGAAAGGAGAACTAAGATGGACCCTTCAGGAAAGAAGGGAATATTTGTTGGATACTGTGAGGTCTCAAAGGCCTTCAGAATTTACATACCAGGTTACCATCATATTGAGATCGGAAAAGATGTAACCTTTGATGAAGATGAAGCACTTAAGAAATCAAGAAGATGATATCTTGAATAAGTATATGAAGAAGAACCTATAGCTCCCAGAGTTGCAGAACCAGTGAGGGAAGTTACAAATACCCTTGATGAAGAGATTCCAGAAGATCATGATATGATAGAATCTCAAGAACCTCCCCAAATGACGATCTCTCACAAGAGAAAGCTAGCTTGGGAAAGGTAACTTATTCAATATGGAGAGAAGTATGGTGCCCTAGAAGGAACCATGAGACAAATAAATAAACCTAAGTCATTCTCCAGTTATATGGATTTGATGTGCAATCTCATAGAAAAGGAACCTACTTGATTTGAAGATGCCATTCAGAAGAAAGAATGGGTGGATTCCATAACAAAAGAATACCAATCCATTATAAAAAATGATGTATGGGAAATAGTTCCCAGACCGAAGGAAAAAGATGTGGTATCTTCCAAATGGTTATACAAGATAAAACATGTTGCGGATGGAAGTATTGAAAAACATAAAGCAAGGTTCATAGCTCGTGGATTTTCTCAAAAGGAAGGCATTGATTATGAAGAGATGTTTTCTCATGTAGCAAGATACACTTCTATTAGAACCATCATAGCTCTTGTAGCCAAGATGAAGTGGAAGTTACACCAGATGGATGTGAAAACAACCTTCTTAAATGGTGTTATTGAAGAAGAAGTGTATATAGAACAACCTCAAGGGTTTGAAGTTGGAAATAGAAAGACTCATGTTTGCAAGTTGAATAAGGCTCTGTATAGGTTGAAGCAAGCTCCTAAAGCTTGGTATGGAAGAATTTACAGTTTCTTGACGAGCTTGGGCTTTACCAATAGTAAATTTGATTATAACCTTACTTCAAGGTTATGAATGATGAGTCAGTTATATTGCTACTGTATGTGGATGACTTATTCTTAACTGGAGAAGAAAAGATCATCACAGATTGTAAGAAGAAGCTCGCTACAGAATTTGAGATGAAATACATAGGCATGATGCACTATTTCCTAGGTCTCGACTTTTGGCAGAGCCCAGAGAAGATCTTCCTTAACCAAGGGAAGTATGCAGTTGAAATACTGAAGAGGTTTGATATGTTGGAATGTAAATCCATGAACACACCCATGGAAACAAAGTTGAAGCTCTTGGTTGATACTGTGTTAGAATTGGTTGATGTTACTCTGTACAAATAGATTATTGGTCCCTTGATGTATCTAACGAATACCAGGCCCAATATATGTTTTGTTGTGAACACCTTGAGTCAGTACCTGGTAGAGCCCGGAAGTGTTCACCTTACAGCTGCAAAGCATGTGATGAGATACCTTAAGGGAACGTTGGATTTTGGTCTCAGTTATAATGGAAATCATGACTTTAGACTGATTGGTTATACTGATTCAGATTGGGATGGAAGTGTTTCTGATAGAAAGATAACTTCATGATGTTGTTTCAGTTTGGGGTCAGCCATGAATTCATGGCAGAGTAGGAAGCAATCTAGTATTTCTCTCAGCACAGCAGAAGCAAAATACATTGTTCCATGTTCCCCGGTTGTGAAGCCATATGGCTTCGGAAGTTGTTAACAAATCTATTTGATTTGGAGATGGAAGCAATCGTGATTCTATGTTATAACCAGAGTTGCATAAAGATGACGGAGAACCTTGGGGTCCATGATAAGTCAAAGCACATAGAAATATGGTATCAGTACATTCTTGATATGGTGCAGAGGGGAGTTGTTAAACTCCAATATGTTGTCACATATGAGCAAGTTGCATATGTGTTGACCAAGCCTTCGTCTCGTGTAAAGTTTGAATACTTTCAAGACAAACTTGGCATAGCATGAAAGGACCTCCCTCGAAATGGGGAGTGATGTTGATGATACTATGGTATCCTGACCAATAGCAGGTAGCTCAATTAGGATTTTATATCCTAGGGGACTGATCATGCATGGATAGATCCCAAAAGTCTGGTAAGGACGGTTTGTTAGAGTACCTATGCATGTATATGTCAGTAGTGGTAGCTCCATTAGGATTTTGATAATCCTAGGGAATCTTATGATTCCTTGGCAGATCTCGAAGGTCTGGTAAGGACGGTCTGTTAGAGTACCACGTGGTAGCTCTGTTAGGATTTTATATCCTAGGGAATCTTATGATTCCTGGGCAAATCCCTAGGGACTGTCAGAGTACCAAAAAATGTTGTTACACCTACCTCATTTTATTTCTATATGATGATGATGATGGTGTTGCTTCGACCCCGTGCTTTAATGATGTTGTTTCTCTAGCCTTGTGTTATTGATGATGATGTTGTTTTTATAGCTTTTATGCTAATTGATGTTGATGTTTCGGATTCCAACTACATGTTGTGAATGATTATTATGATGATATTCTAGCTCCATGTTGTGACTGATGATGATGATGATGATACTCCATCTCCATGCTATGAATGATGATTTTATTGATGATGAGAAAAAATTATGATGATTTATAGATATGTCAGTGAGTGTTCAAGACATTGTTGGTGTTGTTGCCCTATCTCTCTCTCTCTCTTGATGATGGTGTATTGTAGAATACCCTTCTTGTTAAGGGGGAGTGTTGAAATATTGTAACTCTGAATAATATTCTACTTATTATTGAGTTATTATTAAATAGATCAATCCCCTTTTTTGGATTGATCATGTCGAGACTTATTTATGACCAAATCCCCTTTTGTGGATTGGTCAAACCCTAATTGTATGAGGCTAATTGAGAAGTCGTCCCCTAGGGCTAATTAAAGTGGATTTAGCCACTAAGTGAAGAAGACGGCCCTGCTTGATGAAGAGACACCAACCTAGCGCTCCTCGACTATTATAAATAAGAGAGGCTAGTGCCTCATTCACTCACTCACTCAAGTCACTCATCTAGTGCACAAGTTTGAAGGAAGTTGCAGTTTCCGAAAGAGGAAGAGAGAGAGGCACATTGCTCAATGTTGGATATTCTCTAGTGTTTGGTTTATTATCTTGGCATTGTATTAGAAATCTATATTAAGGAAGTTTTTGTTGGGTTTTCTCCCCCATGAGGGTTTCCCAGGATAAATGTTGTGTACCTTGTGATTGTGTTTCTTTTAGTGATCTTGCTTATGGTATTATTTTCTAGTAAATTGTAAAGAACTTAATATTTGCTATAAACTTAACAATTTTCACTATGATAAACTAGGGAATGAAATGGTCATTTATCCTTAACTTCATCTCCATTCAAAGTAGGCCCACATTCATACATTCAATATTTCAATACACATTAAAATTCTATTTACCCGAAATGTTACCAAGATTAATCAATTAAATTTCCCTGAGTTATCATAACTATTCAAGCTCACACTCAAACATAATTACTTTTAGACTGGATAAATCCTCTAGTAACTATTTCTCATTCGATACTCTATTTGTTCAAGGAAAAGGTTTTGGAATTGTTGGTTTGCAGTACATTTTCCTGATCTTATAGTTTTGGGGGCCATCAAAGGAAAAAAAAAAATATGAAAAATGGATTAGTACAAAAGAAACCTTTACAGCTCATTTAGTTTCAGCATAAAAATATGCAATTGAAATAATATAGCACCACACTTAATCAATAATCTAGCATTACATTTCATCAATTTCCATCCAACTGAGAAAAATCCATAATGTTTATGTATAACAAGTTGTTAGAATTGAAAATGCAGAAAACACAATTCGCATATGACAATCAGCAATCATGCAGATTAGAAACATAGAGATTTCAAGTGGTTCACCCAAACGTTGGGCTACGTCCACCAAGAAGAGGTATCGGTTGTATTATTGTTCAGATCATGGAGATTTACAGTAGACTTGCAAGCTCTCTCATATCCTCCCCTTTGCCTCTACGGGCATATATAAATTTATATTAATTTACACAAGAAACTGAAATGAATGTGATTTCATCCATATTCTAACTTGGTCTTATTAGTTACAACCAACGTTGAATAATAGGATCAAAAATCTATCCTTGGAGGAATTTGTTGTCACCAAATTCAACAATCTCCACCTTGACAGCAATTAACCTAATACCTTGCTCCTTCATTTTGTTCATCACCTTTTCTACAAGACAAGAGAAGCCAAGCACCATCGTAGCTTCTCTAAAAGTACTGGTTTTGTGAACATGTTTGTGCAGTTCTCTTTCGTATGCACTTTCTCAAGAGAGACTCCACGGTCATCGATGACTTGTCTTACAAAATGGTACTTGATAGGTATATGTTTTTTTTTACTGTGGTAGGTTGGATTCTTAGCCAAGACAATATCACTTTGACTATCACAAAATAACTTTACTTTGTCTTGCATCCTTCCAAACTCACCAAACAAACCTTTCAACCAAACTGCCTCTTTGCAAGCATGTGAAGCAGCTACGTATTCAGCTTCTGTAGTGGATAAAGCAACAATGTTTTGTATCTTTTACATCCAACTAATAGCTCCACATGCAAGAGTAAAAACATACCCTGAAGTCGACCTTCTCTTGTCCAAATCACCTGCAAAATCATAATCAACATATCTAGAGACTAATTCACAACCACTGTTATAAGTGATACAGTAATCACTTGTGCCTGTCAAATATCGAAGCACCCATTTCATTGTTGCCAAGTGCTCTTTACCTAGATTTTCCATATATCTGCTAACAACCCCAACTTCATGTGAAATGTCTAGCCTTATACTAACCATCGCATACATTAGACTTCCTACTGCATTAGCATATGGTATTCGAGACATATATTCAGTTTCTTCTTTTGTACTAGGACATAAACTTGAAGAAATCTTAAAATGGGAAGCCAAAGGGACTGCAACTGGTTTCACATCGTTCATACCAAACCTCAAAAGTATCTTCTCAACATACTTCTGTTGTGACAACCAAACCTTACCATTTCTCTTGTCTCTGAATATCTCCATGCCCAAAATCTGCCTTACTACTCCTAGAAGGCAGTTTTAACATCTAGCTACTCCAACTCCAAATCAAGTAATGCAACTAATGCTAACACAATTCAAATTGAAACAAACTTAACAAATGGTGAAAAAATATCATGAAAGTCAATACCTTCTTTATGAGAATATCCTTTCACAACCAGCCTTGCTTTGTACCTTTCCACCTTATCATCAACACCCTTCTTTAGCTTGTAGACCCACTTGCAGCCTATAGTTTTTTTGTCTCTTGGAATTTCTACCAGGTCCCATGTGGCATTCCTCTTTAATGCCTTTATTTCATCCTTCATTGCTTCTTTCCATTTATCACTGTTAGAACCCTTCACAACTTCCTGATAGCACGAAGGTTCATCATCATTAGTACTTAAAGAAACTGATGAAACAAAATCAACATACCTTCTTGGAGGATTTCTGACCCGTGTAGACCTCCTTAGGGAATTTTGTGGCTCATCCACATTCTGTTGATTTTTATCATCAACCATGTCTTCCTCTGCAGGAAAATCTTCATGAACATCTTCAGAAAATTGTTCATGTTCACTTTCATCTGTATTTGAACTGGCTTCAAACTGAATCTATTGATACTTAGGTACTTCTTCATGTTTCATTTGAACATCTACATATGATTTGATGAGAGATGATTCATCAAATATTACATATTTGTTAATGGTGATATTGTGGGCAGTGGGATCCCACAACCTATACCCCTTAATACCATCACCATATCCAACAAAGATAAGTCTTTTTTATTTTGGATCTAATTTAGAACGCTAGTGTTTCGGAATTAGAGAATAGGATTCACAACCAAAAACTTTAAGATTAGAATAATTACAATGGTGACCTTTCCATACCTCTTCAGGAATATTGCACTCTATTGTTGTTGATGGTGATCATTTCACCAGATAACAAGATGTAGTTACTTCTTCTACCCACAGTTCCTGCTGCAAGTTGGTGTTACTAAGCATACTCCTTTCTCTCTCTAGAAGAGTCATGTTCATGTGTTCAACAACTCCATTTTGCTAAGGAGAATAGGCTGTGGTTTTATGCCTATCAATCCCAAACTCCTTGTAATAGTTCTCAAATTCCATTGACATAAATTCACCACCATTATCGGTTCTTAAACATTTAATGGATCTACTAGTGCTCTTTTCCACTAAATCTCTAAACTGCTTGAAAACAATAAACACATCATCCTTTTCTTTTCAACATATAGATCCACATATAGATATAATCAAGGATTCCTTCACGGGTATGTATTCCGGTTTTAAATTTCTGCCTATTCTGTTTTCCATAAATACAGTGCTTGTAGAAATCTAACTTTAAAGACTTTAGACTAGGAAGCAACTTGCGATCAGATAATACCTTCAATCCTCTTTCGCTCATATGGCCCAAACGTTGATGCCACAATCGAACAAAATCATTGTCATTCTCGAATACAGCTGTCGCATGATCTGAATCGGTTCTTCCTTTTAACAGAAACATGTTTACAACCTTCTTTGCCTTCATGACCAGTAGGATTCCTTTTTAGACCTTCATAACTCCACCTTGAACAATACTCTTATATCCTCCAGTGTCTAAGACTCCCAAAGAAATTAGGTTCTTCCTAAGCTCGGGTAAATGTCTCACATCAGTTAGTATTTTAACAGTTCCATCAAACATCTTAATTGGAATGCTACCATATCCCACAACTTTACACGAGATAGCATTTCCCATGTAAACTATTCCATAATCTATAGACTGGTAAGTAACAAACCAGTGTCTATGAAGACACATGTGATTTGAAGCATCGGAATCTAATAACCATTGTTTATCATGACGTGAACCAATACTAATTGATAAAACTTCATCAGTCATACCTGAACCTGTTGCCGAACCTGTTTCAGTTGCGTTCACTTCCTTCATTTCTTTTGGAGGGTCTTCTTTGGAGGCTTGTTGTCTCTTCCAACAATCCTTCTTTAGGTGTCCAGATTTGCCACAAAACCCGCACTTAGGCTTGCTCTTCTTGTCCTTCGAATTTGACCGAGAGAAATCCCTTTGACCTTGTCCTCTTTCTTTAGGTCTGCCTCTAACCATCATCGCCTCAGATGTAGAGGTTTCTGAATTGGTTTTCTTCCTTGTTTCCTCAGACAGTAGTGCTCCAACAATAACATCAAACTCAATATTTTTTGTTGTGCTGAAACTAATAGAGGTAACAAAGTGATCCCATGACGTGAGCAAAGAACACAATAATGTAATTGCTTTGTCTTCAAAATCGAATTTTACTCCCATGCTAGTCAACTGGACTAAAAGAGTATTAAAAGTATTTAAATGATTATTTATTTTCATACCTTCCTTCATGCGTAAACTGTACAATTTTCTTTTCAGGAAGATCTTGTTCATCAAGGATTTCGTCATATACAAGATTTCTAGCTTCGTACACAAACCGGATGTTGTCTTCTCCACAACAGTGTTGAACGGAACATCATTGGCCAAACACAGACGTATGGCACTCAGTTCTCTCGCATCGATCTCATCCCTGTCTTCATTTGTTATGGTTGTGGGTTGCTTTTCTTTTCCCAAAAGCGTCTTCACCACGTCTTGTTGCACGAGCAAATCGTGCATCTTAACCTTCCATATCTCGAAATTGTTTTTTCCATTGAACTTCTTGATTTTGAACTTAGCACTCTGAGTTTTCATCATTAACAAAAGAAAAAATTCCAAAACCACTGCTTATAAAACCAAGTCCCTTTAAAAAATGTGGAGGAATAATGGTATAAACTCCAAAAAGGTTTAATAAAAAAGTTTAATAAAAAAAAAATTTACTAACCTCACATTTTATTAAAAAAAAAAAGATTAACCTTTTTAAAGCATCCACCCACTTGAATTTTACACGCTTTAAAAAAGAAAAAACATTTTTGAAAAAGACCTTTAATTCCTCCACCCTTTTGTTTAATGCATACAATATTTAATTCCAAATATTGTAAAACTTCATACCTTTGATTTTGCAAACCATGTGAATGTTTCCTTTAAGGAATATCGACGCTCCTTTCCCTTATACAGGCTAGCGCTGAAGTATAAAATCAAAAATTTATAAGGGTCCTTTGAAAACGGAGCTCCCTCCACCTGGACAGCCCAGCGCTGACTTGGAAGCAGCGCTCCCTTCAAGCATATAGCTGATCGAATACTCCACCCACACTCCCTTATAGCATATAGCAGATTGGATACTTCACCCACGCTCTCTTATAGCATATAGCAATATTTCACCCACACAGCCTCTCAACATAGCGATCTCAACTCAATCGCTCTAATACCATTTGTTAGAATTGCAAATGTGGAAAACACAATTCACATATGACAATCAACAATCATGCAGATTAGAAACACAGAGATTTCACATGGTTCACCCAAACGTTAGGCTACGTCCACCAAGCAGAGGTATCAATTGTCTTATTATTCATATCATGGAGATTTACAACAAACTTGCAAGCTCTCTCATATCCTCCCCTTTACCTCTACGGGCATACATAAATTTATATTAATTTACATATGAAACTAAAATGAATGCGATCTCATCCATATTCTAACTTGGTCTTATTAGTTACAATCAACGTTGAATAATAGGATCAAAAATCTATCCTTGGAGGAATTTGTTGTCACCAAATTCAACACAAGCCACATGTAGCAATGTCCCTGCCATATATTTGCATGAGCCTGATGAGTTGGCAAGTTTATGCCACATGGGCTCACAGGGCCCAACATGCCCACTGTTAGAGATAATGCTCACATTAGTGCTATGTACTATGTTTGAGATTGATTTGAGGTTTTGTAGGAGATTGTTGAGATATTCTCTCAACCTATCTATCTATGTTTGGAGTTAGTTGGATCTCACTCCAACTATATATATACATAGTGTGTAATGGTGAATAATACAATTTATTATTTCGTTTAAGACTGTCCAATGGTTGCTCCTCATTTCTCTACTTTGTTATCAGAGCCTGGACTGGCTTAAATCCCTCATGGGATAGCCAAGAGATGTGAAAACAATGATAAGTCGATTTTTGTAAATATGTTAGCATAGGGGAGTGGATTGCATTGTTTATTTATTTGTTGTGTGAAATAATAGTTACAAGAGTGTGTCGTTGTGTAAAAAATAGTCCATGTTAACGTTGAAGCTCGAAAAGGGAGTCATCACCTATCACTTTTGAAGAAAGTCACCACCAATCACAATATTGTGCAAGGTGAAAGCCAGTGGATGCCAATTTGGCTAATGCTTACGAAAAAAAAAACAAAGAGACATTGTTGCTTAAAGAAATTCCACTGCTTAGAGAAATTCCTACCTGAGCAGAGATCGTTGGATCCGTTATTGTCACGAGAGGGAAGTAATCATTGCCAAAAATCACTGTATCAACTTGGGGTTGTCGTTCAAAGAGAAAAACCACGACTCTAAAAGAGGAATGTCGCTCCTCCATTGGATCGATGGCATTTGCAAGAAGAATCATCGTGGACAATAGATCACTAGTTTATTTACAATGGGAAGATTATCGTTGGTTCATAGTTGAAGAACACCCTCATGTTGTCGCTGTCAGGTTCAAAGAAATGGATAGCAAAAGATGGAGCTATGACCAATTTATTTTTCCCTTGTTCAAGTGTGAACCCACTGCTGCGTCGAAAATCTGGCGAGATAGAAAAATATGTTTATGTGTGGAATGTGCTCTAAATTTGTTATTTTATTAAGTATATAGTTTGTAAATAAATGATGTAACCAACTATACAACATGGTATAATTACTTAAGCTCATGTGTGTGGAAGCCCTGATCTTACCACAAGTTGGCCACTGGTTTGGTTATGTTTAAGCATGTTATAAAATTGATGGACTATTGAAAATATCGAGTAATAGATCATTGTCCTATATAACTATTGAAATTTGCTCTTCAGGGGAATTCAACAGATGGTAGTGTATCCATGGGATAATTCAGTATCAAGATTGTCCTTTGGGAAGTCGAGAAGCATCGGTTGTACAAAGAACGTCAAAGATGGTCGGAAGCAATTTTATCTGTGTTGTATGAAGTGGTAGCTCGAAGATGATGGGAGAGAAGGAGTGTGTCTATGAAGTGGTAGCTTGAAGATGATGGGAGAGAAAGAGAAGAGTCTGTCTATGAAGTTCATAGATAGATGTAAGTGCTTAATATGAGGACCAATCACACATTTGACAAATTTTGTAATCATGATTTCAGTATTGTAATTTTTTTTAATGTAAGCATTAAAGGGGGGTGTTAAAGATAATGCTCACATAAATGCTATGTACTAAGTTTGGGATTGGTTTGAGGTTTTGTAGGAGATTGTTGAGATACTCTGTCAACCTATCCATCTATGTTTGGAGTTAGTATCCATCTATGTTTGGAGTTAGTTGAATCTCACTCCAACTAACTATATATATATATATATATATATAAGTATGTATCTCTATGTAATGGTGAATAATACAATTTATTCCCACAAGGACTGATCCCATGAGCGTCCAATAGAGCATCGATGCATCTTAACATGGAATTTATCAGATTATGATTATGATGGCCATCTTTAACTAGATTGTGGATTGACGTCATCTGAGGGCTCAATTGTGGCTAGGCCTCAGACGACCTGAATCTACAGTCGGGTTGAACTAATCTGATGCGGTTGAATTCGGGTTAAGCTCAAATTTCATACATGTTTCATAGCAAAAAAATGAAAGCCTCCAAAGCCTGCAAACAATGCCGACTTACAAGCCTCCCAGGCCTGCAGAAAATGTCGAATTTGGGTAAAAATTGGTTTTTTCTGATCAACTCCATATATGTTGTAAATTCTCAAACGTCGGCGTTTGCAAGTACTAGTTCCATCTGCATCCATTGTTTCTAGTTAAAAATTGTGTGTTTTAAAGCCAGATTTATAAATATTGAAAGGACATGAAACAACATTTAAAGTCGAATTGATTGAACATTGTCAGCGATGAAGCTTAAAAAAGAACGAAACAGTTTTTAAAGCCGAATTTATTGAAAGAGAAAGAAAGCAAAAACTCAAAAGTTAAGGAACAGGATATCAAACTTGGTAATCAGTGTCCTCTCCGGCCGCTGGCTTTTCAGAAGTAGATCGAAAGGATCTGAATGCAAAAACACATAGGATTTAGCACCCCTACCGGCCACATGTACTTTCAAGAATCCCCAAGTCTAGTTCAATTCCATAGTGGGTACTGAGTGCCCTAGAGCCTTCTAATGGCCGACCTACATGAAAGCCGGGATGGCAGCCATTACTTTTTTCTTTGACCTTGAGCACCTTTATCCTTACTCGTCAGCAGCATCACAACCCGTTCAAGTTACAATCGAAAAATAAACATCGGTGTAGCGTGATAAAGTCTGTCAAAGCCCACCTCCCCACATCTTTCTTAAGAGGAATTTACTTCCCCATAAGAATTTCAGAAGACGAAGAAGACGCCTTTCTCTTTGAGGGTTCTCCTGACGCTGTAAATATTTTCGGGGGGTGAAAGAAGACACGTTGTCGGGCCAACGAGGGCCACCATATGCTACTCAGCGGTTTCAATGTCAGACAAGAGATATTGAATTATCTATTTTCTTCTCATGTTTTACATGTAATAAAGTGGGTGAACAAGGGGTGCCTGCACCGAACCTGAGTAAAAAAATCAAAAATTCCATCCACCCTGTCCCGCCTTTTCCGGCTGTTGGTGGATTAATCTATCCATTTCCTCCTCGACGTCCAACGATGGAGCGGGTTTTAGCGATTAGTGCATGCAGATATTCTAGTTGTTTCGACCAAGTTTCTCATAACCTATTTACTCGAGCTCCTAAAAGAACACATCCTTGAATGGTCGCTTGAAGGGACGTAGGCGAGTTCTGTTGTGGACATGCAGCGAGGATCTCAGAGATAAAACCAGAGATGTTCGTTTCCCACCCACGCATGAATGAGATGATAGACTCCACCTGCCTGAGGCGAACAACTGGTTACAGAGAATCACACTATGTTGTGCTTCTACGAAAACCAAGTCAAATAAGAAACCCTCAATACCGAAAACTGAACATGAACCATTAAAAGACAAACGAAAACCCAAATGCTTAACATTTATGGACTCCGGATGCTAAGAACTTCATGTTCATGCCTCTTTTTCTATGCTTCGGCTGAGTCTACAGCATCTATTCGATCCACTAGAAGATCGGCGTCCATCAATTCCTTCTGGTCTTAGGAGCTCAAATTTTTCACCTGCCCGTCCATCTAACAACATTGAAATAGGCCAGTAAAACATTAAATATGATGTAATTAATTAACTGCCATGATCATCACCTCACCTGAGAAACAATGAGAGCTTTTTCATACTGCAAACCCTCCCGCATGTTGATCTAGAACGCCCTTCTTCACTTAACTTCCCACATAAATACTACGATCATTATTGCCCGTGCTTGGGCTGACTCCCTTATCGTTCTCCATTTTGGATGGTTTGTGGATCTGAAATATGCTGATCCTCTGATATTTCAATCGGCAGACGAAGGAACAATGGGAAAGTCATGGTGAAACGTGTCATGGAAACAAGGGAGCGCCTAGAATGCATGAAATATCAACGTGGCCTCACAGTCGTAGTTGTTGTATTTCAAATTTTTAATTAAAATCGACAAGCCAAAATAATGGTCCTGACACCAGGCAGCTAAGGAAAACAATTAATGAAGGTTACTGCATCCAGCTTCCACTCATGGCTCTTGTATCAGATGCAAACGTCAAGGTAAAAACTTTAGGTTAAACCATGTAATAAGGCTTTGAGAATAGTACGTCTAAATAATGGAAATGGAAATAGCCTGAAACATAATGTTAACGGAGTAAACCTTCGACCTAAAAAAGACGAAAAGCTCTTGTGCCTTCTTCAGCAACCCCGACCACCCCTTGGAAAACATCACGTGCATGTTGCTTGTTCTTTCTGTCCTTTTCATCTCTATCTTCCCCGACTCCATGATATCTCTATTTGAATATTTTTACCATAACTGAATTCTGAACTAAGCGTTGATTATAAGTATTAAAAAATTTGATACACTCAATTCCTAACTGTCTTGATTCACCAGTGCTTCTAGATACGGCCAGATCACCATGAAAACGCCACTATACAGTTTTTCCCTCTATAAATAGGAGTAAACATGTCCTTATTTTTGAAATCTAGAATCCCAAAAACAAGAACAAGTAAAATCCTATTAAACCAAACGTTCTACCATAGATATGTTCTCCATATTCACATGAATAATTGCTGATAACTTTCACTATATGAGATGCCAATCTAGTGTGAGGGGACAAGAGATCACTTTTGAGTACAACAGAGTGGTAATTTGAAGCCAATAACAACGGTCACAAGTTTCTTTTTCATATTTTAATTATAAATGTATTCCTTCCACCCTCAATAATGCAAAATCAAAGTAAACTCAATCTCAAAAATTTTATTACATTGTAATATAACAATAATATCAACTTGAACCCATATAACTTCCCTTCCACCCACTCAATCAAATCTGAATAACTTACAATTCATCACAATAACAACCAAGGGTCTTCCTCGGCAGCACCTTCAACGCCCATATGTCACCAATACTTTGCCATTTAGAACTTATGCAGGTTGTAGTGTTTATTGTGATATTGATGTGTTAGCGTCTATTCTAATAATGGTTAAGAACATGTGTTTCCTCTTAAGAGGTCACAGGTTCAAATCCAGAGGGGGGTAGGGTATGGGCGAAGGGGGTCCCTTGTCCCACAAACAAAAAGATCTCATACACCAAATTTAGTGTGCTGGCTTGGCCGTGACCTTAAAAATAGATTTTTATTATTATTATTATAACACAAAATAACTTCAAATTTCCATATTAAAATTTATTCTATGATTTCATCACAACTCAATTAAAATTATTTATAAACTATTTATTCTAATATTGACCTGTTAGCTGTAATGCTGCTAACTAACAAGATAACTAACACGTGTGTTCCTATTTAACACGGAGATAACTTCAAATTTTCATTTTGAAATTTATTCTATGGTTTCATCACAACTCAATTAAAACTATTTATAGTTGTTATGGCTATGTACAGTCTTGTATAAGTTTTTGGCTTATTTATCCTCTGTTGTATTTTTAAGTTTTAGTTTATTAAGATAATTCCAAGCGTTGTTATAGCATAGCCTTGTTAATGTACAATGTTATATAAGTTTTTGGCTTATTTATCCTCTGTTGTATTTTTAAGTTTTATAAGTTTTAGTTTATTTAAGATAATGCTGGTAACCTCTAGATTTGATCCCATACCCTAGACTCGAACATGTACCAGTCCAACGTCTAACCCTGAAAGCTTCTTCACCTACCAACCAGGGGGAAATCTATATGCTACCTGCTACAGATACCGTGCTTTACGATCTAATCAAGACATGTAATTGTAGACCGTAATCAAATAAAAAAGAGCCCAGAGTCCTTACAAAACAAAATATCTTTCTCGAATTAGAGATACCTATCATTTCATTTCATATTGAATTAGAAAACAGCAAAAAGATCCTTCAATTTCATCGTTACGCCCAGGTAGAGGAGGATTTCGAGAAAGCCCGTTTGACCCATCTGGTAAAGCGAGAGTCAGTCTTCTCAGGCGCACCAGTACTAGTAATTTCCCTCCTTCAATTTCATCGTTACGCCCGGGCAGAGGAGGATTTCGAGAAAGCCCGTTTGACCCATCTGATAAAGCGAGAGTTGGTCTTCTCAGGCGCACCAGTACTAGTAATTTCTCTCCTGCGGCTACGATGACCCTCACGGAGATAGGCAGTACCAGTGGAGGGCGTGTGATTTGATCCGAGGCTTCCGCTGTAAAACAAAACCTGGTTTCTCGAAGACTCCGGGAACTTCACCATATTCTCAGATAAAACAGCATCGGCAGCAGCATCAACATTATTAGAACTGGCCTGAGCCGATCGGCCATATCCGTTTGATTCCCCGGGAATCCAACTCTCGCGCCATACGATCCCCGATGAGCCCTGCCTTCTGAACGATAAGTCTGATCTAGTTAGAGAAGAAGCCATTGAAGACAACAGAGATAACATAAACTACCCAATAGCAATGAGAAAGATAATACAACACAGTTCTCCTCCCGTTTCCTCCTTTTTAACAATGGCGACGGGTGGCATAACAGATTTGAATGCGCGCGGCACGTGATCGCAGTCAAAGCCCACTAAAATTCGCTTTCTTCGCTGTTTGTGCACTCCACATATATTTTTACGATTCTTGACCGTTAGATAACGTTTTTTTATCTATAAGAAATCGAATCTTCAAATAAAAAAATCAAATTTTCAACGTCATTGTTCATGTGCGTCGGAACTTCGACGCTTGAGAATTGGTACGTAGTAATTGATGAAATATGAACGCCATCTCTATTAAAGTAATTGCTTGGTTCGAAGCCAGTGATGAATCATTTGACATTATGCGCAGATTTAGAGGGTAATGAATTTGTATTTGGCTTTTTCTATTGATTTGGAGCTATCTGTGCGTTGGAAGTTTGAAAATTGGTACGTAATTGTTCATAGATATGAACGCCATCTGTCCAATTGGTTGCTTGGTTTGAAGTCATTGATGAATTATTTGACATTATGCGCAGATTTAGCGGGT
>ML793581.1:30260-53018 GCA_009831015.1 Picea engelmannii
TATATCCCTCTCTCCCCCTCTCCCCCTCTCTCACTCTCTCTGTTTTTAAGGGGGAAAGAGGGAGATATTGAGTGAGGGTAAGAGTGGGGAAGGGAAGGAGGGAGCGACGGAGTGAGTGAGTGAAGGAGGGGGAGAGTGAGAGAGGGATGAACGGTGATGAGAGAGAGAGGGGCATGGGGGGAGGGAGAGGGAGGAAGGTGGAGAGATCACTACAAGTAAAAGACCCTATAGCGGAGGTTTTTGTGGAAGCCCCTATAAAAATAGCCCAAAAATTCATTTGTAGTGGAGGTCACTAGTGGAGGTGCACGTGTGCATGTTTTAGTGGAAGTTGTGTTAACAGTACGTTTATAAGTCTATACCGCACCAGTGCGCCAGAAGAACTCAACACACCCATGATAATAGAAAATGGTGCACCATTGTAGATTTATTTAAAAAAATAGAAAACAATGGTGTGCATCATATAAAAGAAACTTGCGAGCATGGATGTGCACTAAACGGGTGTACTGATGTGAAACAAATGGGTGCACCGTCATTGCATTTTTCCTTTTAAAAATGCATAACGATGCGTCGTTGTTCCTTGGGTGCACTGGTGCGTTCCAAACTAGTGCACCGTCGTAGGTTTTGTTTTTTAAATAACAATGCATTGTTTGTAGCGGTACGCTTAACACGAGCGCACCAGAACAGGGGTAAAAAAAAAACTAGCAGTAAAAAATCATTTTTACCATTACTAGTGCAGATAATCTCTCAAGCACCAGTGCCACCTTTTCCCAACTGAAGCGCACTGTCGTCGATGCTTCCGTTGCTTTATTTGTTTCTGATCGGTGCTCAGTTCGTGGGATTCCAATTTTATCACACAGTGGGAAAGTTTGTCTTTTTTCACTACATCCTAACCATGCCTCCTCGACAAGAAAATGTCCAAGTAAATTATTTATTTCTTTGTAAATTGAATTTTTAACAGATTAAATTGTGAAATTGAGTAAAATTTTAATTGTTTTTCATCGTTCAACGCGCACCATGTGTGGTGCACCTTGCAAATTTTACAAGGTGCACCGAAAATGTATAGTTCATTTTCATCGATGTGTCATAATACAGAACATAATGTTGCATACTTATAAAAGACACACCGGTGCGTTCATAATAAATGATGCACCGTCGAAAATATATAGTTTCCATACAGTGTGTTGTTTATAGTGAACGCACCAGTGAGTTCATATAATATATGCGTCGTTGAAAATAGATAGATGTTCAATAGGTGTGTCCTTTATAGTGAACGCACCGGTGCGTACACAATAAACTACGCACTGTGGACATTTTTATGTTTTTCAATCGGTGCGTGGATTATACGGAACGGATGGGTGCGCAAACATGGATACGACGCACTGTTTAAAATGAGTGTCTAATTTAAGTGGTGTGTTATGATTAATGGAATGCATAGGGGTGTTGTAGTATCTAGACGCACTGCTTTAAAGAGGCATTGTTCTATCATGATGCGTTGTATAAAATGGGGTATTGGTGCATTCATAATTACTATGCACCCCCTAAAATAAATTACATTGTGCATGCAGTGCGTAAGATATGTGTGCATACCATGGGTGGTTCTTTACTATTTTGAAGGTGCAACGAAGGTTAATTTTTTGTTTTTTGAAAAAAAATTATGTTTTCATATTTTGAAATAAATTTCTCATTTCCTTAAAAAACGTTATGTTTTTATGTATGATTCTAATGTAATCTATATGTTAATTATGCAGAGACATCATCGCATGGAGAAGAAGAAACATAGAGTTGGTCAGTACAATATGGTTCAGGAGTGGGAGGCCAGAAAGAGGGAGAGGGATTTGTACCCTCGGCCTATTACTGTAGCTACGCGACTCCTCTTGAGGACTGTAGGCCTCCTCAAGTACTACGAGGAGACTACATCCCTGAAGGGGAATTTTGGCTTTCTTGTGCAGTTGATCCGTCGATGGGATGCCCATCAACAGGAATTCAAAGTCAGTCCTCATCAGTGGTACCATCCCACTGAGGAAGAGATTTATTTTATCACTAGGCTATCTAGGAGAAGGGAGAATTTTCTCCAGTTTCCTGATTTCCCAGTGGGTGTTGGAGATGAGAGTCAACTTGCCTACTCTCATAAGTACATTGTGTGCGATATACATTCTCGGTGTGATTTTCAGGTGGTTGGTGGATAGTTATAGATCACCTCGTTCGATGCAGAGCACGTTAGGTGTCTCTCATTTTTACTGTTGACCATTTCACACTTTACTGGTGATGGTCAACACATCAGTTGCGCTATTTTGTATCACTTTGATTCTTTGATACAAAGGCCACGACTTATTAGGTGGTCTACAATTTTATTATGGCGTTTTTGTGTAGCACTGGATAGATGTTGTGCTATGATAGATGGGAGGGAGAAATTCCCATTTGCTTCAAATTTGTTTTGTTTATTTTTTGAGAGGTTTCCAGAGACAAGACTTACTTTTGTTTGTCGACCTCCTAGATCGATGACTGAGGTGCAGATGCACATGTGGGACGATATGATGCCCAAGATGGGCATGCTCGATTTTCCAGCTACAATTTTGAGGGAGGCACTTCATCTATTAGACAGTGAGGCAGATCATGTGTCTGTGATGGTGCCATGCCCTTATGAGGGGATGGATTGGCGAGGATGTCCCAACATCCTCTTCACACCATATGAGCCACTTGATCATCGAGGTAAGATTTAAATTAATCTTGTACTTTCATTTTATTGTCTTACTTAATTCGAATAAATTTTATTCTAGCATGTTCTTTAACGTTTTTTATTAAAAATTTTAATGAAATTGTCAACCAATTATTAACTTGTGTTATATTTTGCATATGTTGTCACATTAATTGGGGACATGCCTCCTCCCTCTCCACTTGATGTAGATGAGGAGATGGCTGAGGTTGAATCGAGTCAGGGTCCTCAGCTACATATACCACCCGGCATGTGGCGTAGGCCCGATCTCAGATATAGGATGGATGTGTGTGACAAATTGACTGCAGTTGTGGTTGGTTCGGGACTCTACCCTATCTAGATGTGAGACATCATGGTTGACCCTGATCTCTTGCATATTTGGATGGACTTTCCATGCAATATGACATCTCTCATGCGTCGTATCGTTTGAGCTGCCAAGTTACTTGTATGGATGAGGGATGGTGCATCCCCCAGTACTAATGATGATGAGGGTGGTGATGGAGCTTCTACTTCAGTACCTCCTCCTCCTCCTCCTCCTCCAGGTGGTGATGTTGATCAGGGTGGTGATCATGGTGCTTCTGCTTCAGTACCTCCTCCTCTTCCTCCGGGTGGTAATGTTGATCAGGGTGGTGATGGCACATTTGCTTCAGTACCTCCTCCTCCTCCTCCTTCGAGTGGTGATAATGATAAGGGTGGTGATGGCTCTTCTACTTCAGTACCTCCTCCTCCTCCTCCAGGTGGTAATGTTGATCAGGGTGGTGATCATGGTGTTTCAGCTTCAGTACCTCCTCCTCCCTCCAGGTGGTGATGTTGATCAGGGTGGTGATGGCGCTTTTTCTTCAGTAGCTCCTCCTAATCCTCCAAGTGGTGATGTTGATCAGGGTGGTGATATGTGTTGACCAGATATGTACATTATAGCAGTTATTTGACTTGTTCATATATATATATATATATATATATAACATTTTTTTTTCATGTTGATGTACTTAATTTATATGTTTATGTTGATGTTGATGTGAGTTCATGTTATATAATTTTCTCCATAAAGGAAAGTACTCTTAATTAAGTACTTTATTTTTGAATATATCTAAAACAAAGTACTTGTAACACCCCCCGTCGTTACGACAACAAAAGTGGCGTACAATAGGTAATTTTTTTTTCTTTTAATGTTGTGTTAGGTAAATAAAACATCATAATAAATAACAACATCATCGACACATATTTCACATATAATAAAGAAACAATATCAATGCATTAACCATCAATTACGACACATTGTAGACACATCATCATCATGAACCACAACATGCATACTGACGTATTTACACATTAATTAACAGCCTCTCAACATCATTGCATTCCACATTTAATAACGATGCATAAACAATACGAATCATAAACGCTCAACTCATCTCATAAGTACAATCATCAGATAACTTCAAGACAACATGAGATAACATAACGCTACTTAAGGATCATAAGGACAATCACAAAAGACATAAGATACTACCTGTCCCAACCTACCCGACAATTTTAGGACCTCCAGGACACATAAGCAACTCTCAAGCCCAGGTTCTAATAGATTTTAACCATTTAAGGTCTCAAGGTTGGCGATTGTCTAAGGAACAAGGAGGTGTCTACATCCCACCCAACAATCATGTTCAAACCAACTAAGTTAAACCACAGAGTCTACGTTCATCGACCACATCAATCCATCAACCTAACATCAATTAATCAAGACACAATAGTAATCCTTCACATAACACATAGTAGACCATAATAAATCCAAGGCACAAGCAATTATCAGTTATTTTCATGGTGCAAATCCCAAACACTTGGTCATGTACTCATCCACAATTAATGATGCAAGAGAAACCAATTGTAACCTAAACATATATCAAATACTAAAGGTGCAAGAGTGTTTATTTAACCAATCATACATCATATAAATTTCCAAGGCGCAAGATAATTTAATGACTAAACCATCATACAGAGACATAAGATAAGGCACAAGGTAATCAACTTTATTTTATAGCGCAAGAGTAAACAAATTATAAAATAAACATGCATCCACATATCCCATAGCACTCGAGTAAATATCAACTTTATTTTCATCACACCGAGGAAATCCAATCACATATCTAAACATACATCATCAATATTCAAGCGTGCCAATAATATTATTACTTTATCACAGCATAATCCATGGCACAAAGGTACTCATCTAAATATTAATTGGCGCAAGAGCTATAATTCCTAGTCAAACATATGTCATTCATTAATCTAGAAGCATGAGAGTGAACAACATATTTTAGATGGTGCAAGAGGTTATAAAAACTTAATCAATTAATTTTCTACATTAATTTAATGGCGCAAGAGTAATCGACTTTAGTTTAAAAGGCGTGAGGTAATTCTCCACTTACTTCTCAAGGCGCGTGGTAAACAACCTTCTTAATTGATCACACATCAATCATAGTTCAAGGCGCAATAGGATATAACTACTAAACGATCAAGCCTCCTCTTTATTTAAGGCGCAGCGATAAATAACTTACTAAAACAATCATTCCTCACGCTAACTCCAAGGCGCAGGGATAATCATGAATTATATTTCATGGAACCAAGGAAAATCTAATCGCACCACCACATATGACACATGACAAGGATTAAAAGAGGAAGGAACAATGAGACAAGGAAAATAGAAATACGGTACCAACCACAAGCAAGGCCCTATAAGAATCAATTCGAGTAAAACTTGGGGGATTCACTACTGCTTAACCCATCCTTTTAGGACTTATAACATTATCCCAAGGCATAAATCATTGTAACTCTAAACCAATCAATGAATCAACCCATCGTCAAGTAGAGGAGAGGGTGCTAAGGTGCCTCTCTAAAACCTTACTCAATCAAAAGGGGGTGGGCAACAAGCAATTACTAAAACACATAACACCCTAGTAACAAGAGCACATAAGATCACTAACAAGGGATTAGCCACTGAACTAGATGTGTACAAATGTTGAACCAATCCCCTCATGTTATACTTAATTTATCCAGAGCGAACATTCAACTATTGGTTAAAGTTCTTAGTCAAAGCAATAAAGGATTTACGCCCGACAGTGATTTAAAGGAAATCAATAAAAAACAAATTCCATTCAAATACCTCTAAATCGAAAGGCACGAATGTAGTATATAACAATCAAAGAGGTGACATACTAAAATACTTCCTTGGCATTAAAAATGCTTCAGCACAAACGCAAAAGGAAAGCCAGCAGCCTTGAAGGACGTGAATGGAAGGGTCAAAAGCCATAAAATCTCTTCAGCACAAGGGATGGAATTGGGTGGTAGGAGTGGTTGTCATCATCAATTATTGTTATGAAAAATCTGACAGAGAACCAACAATTTGCAAAGCCAATGATCTAAAAAGATCTTTTAAACGACAATGGTTGAGTTATTTTGCATGTGTTAATTTACCATTTAGGAAACTAATGAAAGAGGGAGAATTATGAATGAGGAAACATAACAGCCATATAAACATCTACAGATCTGAACATAAGCATGAAGAACATCAAAACCATAGAACACCCAAGTGATAACGAAGTTCGGCAATCTCGCCTATGTCTCTGGGCCTTTATCTCAGTGGGATTTCTTATTTCTCTTAAAATATTTTCAAGCACATCATGAAAGTGCTAATGGATTACAACAATAAGTTGGTCGTGTTCTACCAGATCTCAAGAACCCATAAAAACTGGCGGCACCCAAATCAGATGAACGAAGCTCCCAGAAATGGCCCGCAAAGGTGCGCTCCTCAATAGCTTCCCTGCATGAAAATGGATTTGACTCAACAATTAGGCAGCATAAACATGTGGCCTAGCGTTAGAACCATGTGGCATAGCGCCAAATTGTGTGCACTAGTCCCCCTGGTCTTTAGCCCCCCAACCTCGACACTCAGTCCTATGCATCCCCATGTATCCTGGTTCTAGTCCTTCGCGCGTAAATGTGGCATAAGCCCTTTGGTCAAACCCCTTGGTTGTATGCCCTTAGTTGGCAGGCTAGCCCAACTGACTAGGTGCCAATCCCAAAAAATCTGCACAAAGGATATACGAAGGTTGGGTCATATGGTAGTGGAGCGATAACCAGGGGCTAGGCTCCACCATATTCGCACGCCAACCACATACTGGTCACATTACACGATCACATGGGGAATGCCAATTGTAATGGGCTAAGACCCAATACAAATGCGCCAACAATCATAGGTTTGGGTCTTATGTGGTATGCCCGCAACCAGGGGCTATCCTCCATCGTAATATGTGCCAACAAAACTCCCACGCCAAATAGAATACACACGGCCAAGGTCACATTACAGTGGTCATATAGATATGTTACGTCGAGGGTTGGGGCCTAACCCCAGCCCTTTACTCCACCATTTAATATTTGTTGCAAACTTAAATAAAACTAGCACCGAATAAGGTTAATACCTACAGTGAAGGCGGGCTAGCTAGCCCGACCCTACCAAGTCATTTCCCAAATAGAGGTCGCAGGTTCAAATCCACCGTGCTCCAAACATTTTTGTAATAAATTTTAACCAACCAATGGGTGTCATGTGGCAGCCCATGTTTGGGCCACGTGGCACCATACCATACACCCAAACATGCCACCTGTCAATCAACCATTGGTCCACTATCTGTCGAGGTGTCAGCTCAGTAACATGCCACTGTACTTGCCACATGTCGTACGACTATACGTCCATGCCACGTCAGTCGTACGACCATGTCACCCTTGTAGTGGTGACACATGTCACACTCTGATTGGTCCACCTACCTGACACATCATCAATCTGTATGCCCAGTCAACACACGTTTGCATGTCAGCGCCACGTACCCTGCCACGGCAGTTGTATGGTCATACAGCTTGTACAGTCAGTAGCCATGTGGCACTGTACAGACTGTATAGTTAGCATATTTTTTTGCCTGTTTGAGCCTGTTCAAGTTGCGTTGGGTTCGTATCAACAAGTTATACGCACATGTCCATTTTGAAGAGATTCTGAGCACTTTGATTTTTAGGCCTTTCTGAGCCCCATCTGGCTCCTAGATCCAATTCTGGATCACACCTCCCCACTAAAGGCCTTTTGGTCCTCCAAAAGGTTACAAAATAGACCTTACTGATTACATACTCATAAGGACAAAAACAAAAACACTATGTTGTACAAAAATGATGTTATAATAGGTCATCATTTCAACATGTGTGATTACATTAATGGAAGCAAAATACAACGAATATGTGACATCCAGTTCTGGAAAAACAAAGTGGTTGGTTTCTTTCCTTAATGGTGTTCCTCTTGCTTCACTAGTAATTCCTCTTCCTTTGTGAGTATATTCACAATCCTTTTGTCCTTCTTTGGGAGAAGCTCTGGATTAAGCTTCCAACAATTAGCCTTTTGATGTCCACCTGTGTTGTAATGCATACAGTGAGTTTTTGGCATCTAGACCTATTTTCCCTTCTCTTTATTTCATTGTGGAGTTGAGTATTTATGTCGTGTCTCCTTCCCAATCGACATCAAATTCCTATACAAATATTTTCTCTTCCAACACTTTGCCACACAATGCTTGGGTTAATGACAAAAAGTACAAGGATACATATTCCACATGTTTCAGATTACATGATTATGTTTTTTATAATCAAAAAGAGAATTGGAAAAATCATGACCATTATACTTTCCTTCTTGATCTTCACTTTTCTTTGGAGATGAATTTCATTCACTATGACCATCAAGGAGTGATACACCATCACCTTTTGTGAATCGATCCAACAATGACTTAGGCTAGTCATATGAAGCATCACTTGCTTCCAATGTTTTGGAACCCATCTTGGAGAATTCTCCAATATTCTCTTCGTCGTATCCCAATCCTAAACAACTAGGTATTTCCACAACCTCAATGGGATTAACGATACCTTGGCGCTCAATTCCAAGGCCCTTTCCTTCATATCCCATCTTGGTTAGCAATTTCAAACCTATACCTCTTGTATGTTTTCCAAATGCACCAAAAGAACCATCTTGATGGGAACAATGTGAAATTGAAGAACAAATTCCATTGTATACCTCTTTTTTGAATTCGGTGTAGAAGGTACTCCCTTCAATTCTTCTTCACTTTTGTTATTCTTTGAAGCTTTCCCTTGAACCGATCTCTTTCATTCCAAGTAGTCTTCATACAACACTTTCACCATCTCCGACATGGAAAAGAGAGATTTTCGCATATCCTTCTCATCTTGAGAAAGTTCCTCTTTAGATGCCATTTTCTCAACTGAGATGTCATTTTCCCTAGTAAACATGCAAACTCAAATCCAACGGTCAACTAGCTCCGATACCACTTGATCTAAAAAGATATTTTAAACGACAATGGTTGATTTATTTTGCATGTGTTAATTTACCATTTAGGAAATTAATGAAAGATGAATAATTATGAATGAGGAAACATAACAGCCATATAAATATCTACAAATATAAACATAATCATGAAGAACAACAAAACCATAGAACACCCAAATGATAATGGAGTTTGGCAATCTTGCCTACATCTTCGGGCCTATGTCTCAGTGGGATTTCTTATTTCTCTTCAAATATTTTCAAGTACATAATGAAAGTTCCAATGGATTACAAAAATAAGTTGGTCGTGTTCTACCAGATCTCAAGAACCCATCAAAACTTACAACACCCAAATCGGATGAATGAAGCTCCCAGAAATGGCCCACAAAGGTGTGCTCCTCAATAGCTTTCCTGCATGACAATGGCTTTGGCTCAACAATTCAGCAACATAAACCTTTTCTGAACCTCCTCCTTTGGCTTCAAGAATCCCTTGTTTATATAGGCCAGAAGTTGGTAACCATATCCCAACTTCCCCCCAAGATATGGCCTCAAAAAGGGCCAAAGATCCCCAAAAATGGATAATATCTCCCTAATCTGGCTGAAAATCTATTTAAAAATTATAACATAATGTCAAAAACCCACTTCTGGGAAAATAATCAAGCACAGTCCCTTTTTCATGGGCTCCTGGTCACCTGGCACACCCATGTGGCCTAGCGCTAGACCGTGTGCACTGGTCCCCTTGGTATTTATCCCCCCGACCTCAATGCTTTGTCATATGCATCCCCATGTGTCTTGGTTCTAGTCCTCTACGTGAAAATGTGGCATAAGCCCTCTGGTCAACCCCCCTAGTCATGCTCCCTTGGTCGGCGGGCTAGCCTGACCGACTAGGCACCAATCCCAAACAATCTGCATAAAGGATATGCGGAGTTCAAGTCGTATGGTAGTGGAGCGATAACCGGGGGCTAGGTTCCACCATATTTGCACGCCAACCACATAGTGGTCACATTACATGGTCACATGGGGAATGCCAATGGTAATGGGCTAAGCTCCAATACAAATGTGCCAACAGTCATAGGTCTGGGTCTTATGTGGTATGCCCGCGACCAGGGGCTATCTGCCATCATAATCCATGCCAAAAAAACTCCTGTGCCAAACAGAATACACATGGCCAAGGTCACATTATAGTGGTTGTATGGATATGTTACCTCATGGGTTGGGCCCTAGCCCTAGCCCTTTACTCCATCGTTTAATATTTTTTGCAAACTTCAATAGACCCGGCACTAAATAAGGTTAAGACCTACAGTGAAGGTGGGCTGGCTAGCCTGACCCTACCAAGTCATTCCCCAAACAGAGGTCGCAGGTTCAAATCCACCATGCTCCAAACATTTTTGAAATAAAATTTAACCAACCAATGGGTGCCACATGGAATCCCATGTTTGGGCCACGTGGCACCGTACCATACGCCCAAACATTCCACATGTCAATCAACCATTGGTCCATTGTCTGTCGAGGTGTCAGCCCAGTCACATGCCACTGTACCTGCCACGTCGGCCACATGTTGTATGGATGTACGACCATGCCATGTCAACTGTACGGGCGTGTCACATGTCACCCTTGAAATGGTGACACGTATCACACTCTAATTGGTCCACCTACCCAACACGTCATCAATATGTACACCCAGTCACCCTGCCACATGTCAGTCTGTACGCCCATTCAACACACTTGTCCATGTCAGCACCATGTACTCTGCCATGTCATTTGTACATCCCTACGACCTGTACAGTTAGTTTCCACGTGGCACTATACGGACTGTACAGTCAGCATCATTTTTTGCTTGTTTGGAAAAAATGAACAGATCGCAATATCTAGAGCATACAATGTTCGTTTGATCTCGTTCAAGTTGTGTTGGGTTCGTATCAATGAGGCCTAAGAACACGTTTGTTTTGAAGATATTTTGAGTACTTTGATTTTTAGGCCTTTCTAAGCCCCATCTAGCTCATGGATCCAATTATGGATCACACCTCCCCACTAAAGACCTTTTGGTCCTCTAAAAGGTTAAACAATAGACCTTATTGATTACATACTCATGAGGACAAAAAAAAAAACACTATGTTGTACAAAAATGATGTTATAATAGGGTGACATCCACTTCTAGAAAAAATAAGTGGTTGGTTTCTTTCCTTCATGGTGTTCCTCTTGCTTCGTTGGCAATGCTTCTTCCTTCATGAGTACATTCACAATCCTTTTTTTCTTCTTTGGATGAAGCTCTGGATTAAGCTTCCAACAATTATCATTTTGATGTCCACCCTTGTTGCAATGAGAACAGTGAGTTTTTGGCATCCAGACCTATTTTCCCTTCTCTTTCTTCCGTTGTGGAGTTGAATCTTTATGTCGTGTCTCCATCCTGGTCGACATAAACTTCATGTACAAATATTGTCTCTTCCAACACTTTTCCACACAATGCTTGGGTGAATGACAAAAAGTACAAGGATACATATTCCAGATGTTTCAGATTACATGATTATGTTTTTTATAATCAAAAAGAGAATTGGAAAAATCATGACCATTATACATTCCTTCTTGATCTTCACTTTTCTTTGGAGATGAATTTCATTCACTATGACCATCAAGGAGTGATACACCATCACCTTTTGTGAATTGATCCAACAATGACTTAGGCTAGTCATATGAAGCATCACTTGCTTCCAATGTTTTGGAACCCATCTTGGAGAATGCTCCAATATTCTCTTCGCCATATCGCAATCATAAATAACAAGGTCTTTCCACAACCTCAATGGGATTAACGATACCTTGGCCCTCAATTCCAAGGCGCTTTCCTTCATATCCCATCTTGGTTAGCAATTTCAAACCTATACCTCTTGTATGCATAGATGATTTTAGGGGCTAAATTTCGCTCATGGGCTAATTTTCCATGGTTTTTCCAAAAATGAGATTCGCTATTTTAAAAATGATTCGCCCAAATTCTATAGGATAAAATTATTTTACCTTACAAATCGCTAAAATTTTATAAAAACTATATAAAATCCTTAGAAATTTGAATATTTTTACAAAAATATCACCAAACATTTATAGTTGGCATATGAAGGATTAGTAATATTCGCCAAGGTTTCTATATTTTAAAATAAATTTCCATCCTTAAAATCATCCATGCTTGTATGTTTTTCAAATGCACCAAAAGAACCATCTTGATGAGAACAATGTGTCGTATGCATCCCCATGTGTCTTGGTTCTAGTCCTCCACATGAAAATATGGCATAAGCCCTCTAGTCAAACCCCTTGGTCACGCATCCTTGGTCGGTGGGATAGCCCAACCGACCAGGCGCCAATCCCAAACAATCTGCGCAAAGGATATACGAAGGCCTGGTCATATGGTAGTGGAGCGATAACTGGGGGCTAGGCTCCACCATATTCACACGCCAACCACATATTGGTCACATTACACGGTCGCGTGGGGAATGCCAATGGTAACGGCCTAAGCTCCAATACAAATGCGCCAAGAGTCATAGGTCCGGGGCTTATGTGACTGAGGGCTATCTGCCATCGTTATCTGCACCAACAAAAATATCGTGCCAAACAGAATACACATAGCCAAGGTCACATTACATTGGTCGTATGGATATGTTACGTCAAGGGTTGGGGATTATCCCCAGCCCTTTACTCCACCGTTTAATATTTGTTGCAAACTTAAATAGAACCGACGCTGAATAAGGTTAATACCTATAGTGAAGGCAGGTTGGCTAGCCCAACCTTGCCAAGTCATTTCCTGAATAGAGGTCGCGGGTTCAAATCCACCGTGCTCCAAAAAAATTTGTAATAAACTTTAACCAACCAATGGGTGCCACGTGGCAGCCCATGTCTGGGCCATGTGGCACCGTACCATACGCCCAAACATTCCATGTGTCAATCAACCATTGGTCCACTATCTATCGAGGTATCATCTCAGTCACATGCCACTGTACCTGCCATGTATGCCACTTGTCGTACAGTTGTACGACCATGCCACGCCATCCGCACAGACGTGCCACATGTCACTCTTGTAGTGGTGACACATGTCACACTCTGATTGGTCCACCTATCTGACATGTCATAAGTCTGTACGCTCAGTCACCCTGCCATGTGTCAGTCTATATGCCCAATCAACAGACTTGTCCACGTCAGTGCCACATACCCTGCCACATAAATTGTACGGTCGTATTGCCTTTACAGTCATCTTCCACGTGGCATTGTACGGACTGTATGGACTGTATAGTCAGCATCTTTTTTTGCCTATTTGGAAAAACAAACAGATCGCGATATCTAGAGCATATGACGTTCGTTTGAGCCTGTTCAAGTTGTGTTGGGTTTGTATTGACAAGGTCTATGCACACATCTATTTTGAAGATATTCTGAGCACTTTGATTTTTAGGCCTTTCTGAGCCCCATCTGGCTCCTAGATCCAATTCTAGATCAAGCAAGATGCTAGATGCATGGGTATTCTTGTTGGGTGAATTAGGGAGAAAAATTGCATAGGAAAGATGTTAAACGCATGGGTATTCATGTTGGGAAAAATAGGGAGAAAAATCGTAGAGGCAAGATGTTAAATGCATGGGTATTCATGCTGGGCAAATTAGGGAGAAAGTCGCAGAGGAAAGGCACTAAAATGCAAGGGTAAAGAGAGTACAACGATGGGTATTTGGTGAAAAACGCAATTATATGGATCCCCCCCCCCCTAGTTGCGCGAAATTGTAAATGACAAGTTGTGTAACACATCAACGCCAAGCCAAAAGGGGTTGGATTTCGTTGTAAGAGAGCAAATGGTTGAGAAATTAAGCAAAGCAACTCCATGAATTTTCAGATTAAGGATTGAATGTTGGGCGTCTGCTCTATGTAGGGAAAATATCCAAGTAAATTGTAGGGTAAGCAGAAGAAAAGGGCTGAGAACAAGACTCCAACAATGCAGAGAAGAAGAACAAATTTTGTTGGGAAACTTTAAGAAAGAAATGTTGTGTAAAGACATAAGATATCGCGGAGCATTCAAAGAAGGGATTGTTCTACAAGCTTGGAAGACTTTGGACAAAAACACCAACACCGAGATAAATTCTCACAAGAAAACAAAAATAACCTACTTGAAAAAAACAAGATTACTCCCGAGGAAAGGACGCTGGGTGAACTATGAAAAATAAAAACGCAGAGATAACTTGAAGAAATTCGTTGTACAAAGCAGGAATTGCGGTGAAATGGGTGAGGATTCGCCAAGAAAAAGTATATAAGTCCCTATAATAAAATGAAACCATCAGGCCAAGGAAGTGGAATGGTGAGTAGTAAGGGAAACTCACTGTGTAAAAGAAGGAAGGCAACGCAGACAATCCAATTAATTTCAGAGCTTGGGTTTTCACTAGGTAGAACGTGAAGCAAGCGCTAGGATGAAGCATAAGGCTGGGAATTTATCATAGAGAACCATATATAATAAAGAGGCCTAATCAATCATAGTAAAAATATCCATCCTTGAATAGATTTCCCAGAAATGTGTATGCAATTAAATTAAACTACAATTAAATTGAAATTGAATGAGCGCAACTTAGTTTAGGATTACCGTAACTGAAGACGAAGAATTTGAAGTTGTTATTTTGTGCTTGTTCTCCCTCTTGTCTCCCACTTTCTACTCGCTAAGATATCACGGGTACCTCCAAGCCAATGCTAAGGGTAGTCTTCTTCCCCCTGAGCCCCCCGAGGTGCAAAGGGGCCGCACACACAAACCAGAGAAATCTAGCTCCCATATCACCTCGCAAGGTCAAGCTACCACTCTCTATTTGAGCTAGGTATCCCAACTCCCACAAGAAAAATTAGTCAAGAAAAATCTGACAGCATAACCTTACGCATGTTATTCATGATCCATTTACCTCCTCTGCCATTTGCACATTAAATTAGTTTTATTAAATATTTATTAGGAAATATTCTCCCCCATACACTTGTCACCCAATCCCTTAGTTGCACCAGAAATTCATTTAATTAATTAAATTAAATTTCCAATTTCCCTCACCCACCTAAAAGCGTTCCTAAAAACACTCCTTGGTCTCCCATTATTCCCTCACATTCCCTTAATGACTGACGCTTTATTAAAGCTTAGTTGAGTTCATTTTAGGAAATTTCTCTATACTAGATTTATTCTATGTTCCACATTCCTTTTGCAATTAATTTCCCCTTTTTGTCTAAGTTCGAATTTAGCAAGTTTTGCACATAAACAACAATTAATATTTTTAAATAATTTAATCCTCCTTTAAATTCTAAATTTAATTTTTACCCCCCATTTTTCTTCATCCCCCCTTTTAATTAATTTTTAGTCCTCATGTTCTACTTATACCTAGGCTTTAAATTCAACTAGGTTTAGCAATTTTTTAAGGGAAGGTTATAATTATAAACTTTACTCATACATAATTATTTTAAGGTTGACTAAGTCAAGGTAATATGTTTTTTTCTAGGCACCTAGGTTCATTGAATCACATGTGTTTAAACATCGCAACGTGCCCTTCAAGACACACTACGTGCTCCAAGGGTGTCACTCGCCTTTTGACTGATTTTCGTAGACATCTAACCCTTGGAGTCAAAACTTCGTTAAGAAACCTTGTGGGAGACTAAGGGCCTCTAAGGAATAAGGACCATGATGTATTGCACGCCCCTTAGAATCTTTGTGAGTGACTATCTCAGTCTGCCCTCACGACATCGTGGATCTCTCAAACTAGGTAATCGTTAACCTACAGTTAGATCCACGGTAGGAGTGCTAGTAGGATGTGGTAGGGTTTCTACCACACCTCTCCCTCCATATATTTGGTGATCATGTGTGACCCCTTTAATCCAAATGTGAGTCTTATTCGCAAGCTATCGTCGACCTGCATCCATCAACGAAACATGCCAGTGATCCATAAACAACATCATAATATACCACTCATATGTCACATATGAAATAAAATAAATAATAAAACCATCAAATAGTCCACTCCCTGACTCGATCCAGTGTCCAAGAATTTTCATCTATGCCATTGGCATCCTCAATCTGTAAAGAGTTATGCACACTCAGGAGAAACCAGCCAATAGCACATGTCGACACATATTGATCCGGATTATTTTCGGCACGAAATGAGAGCAGAGATATAATAAATAAATGTACAGAGATACATTGTATATACAATAATATAACAGAAATGTATCAGAGATGCAACCATAAACACAACAATACAGTAATACACAATTTTCTATTAATGAGTGAAAATGTACAAAGATTGTAAAAATACAGAGTGAAAGACTCGCAAGAATGGTGGCAGCTTATCCATGAGAAGAGATGTGACGGATACCCGCATTCGCAAGAAGATTATTTTACAATGAGGCTCCAAAGGCCTTTTTATCATAAATAAAATCCAAAACCCTAACCCCGGAAGATGAAAAGCCAACAGTTTTGTGGACCCCGTTTTGGGTAGTTTGGTGTATCAACTTCCTGGGGGCGTAACTTTGGCATACGATCTCTGTTTGGGGCGCACAATAGCTCATTGGAAAGGTATCGTCGAGAATATTCATTTAGGGCGATCAATCAGAGCCTTTGGCTATCATTAAGAAGCTTGATCCCAAAAAACCTTTATTTAGGCCCTCAAAATGGCCCCGGAAGTTAAAAACTACTAAAAATAGTAAATTACCAAAAT
This sequence comes from Picea engelmannii, assembly GCA_009831015.1. Lineage (NCBI taxonomy): Eukaryota > Viridiplantae > Streptophyta > Pinopsida > Pinales > Pinaceae > Picea > Picea engelmannii. Next base: position 47,026 of record ML793581.1, read on the forward strand.
TGCCAGAAAATTGTTTTGAGCCAGTTGGAAAAGGTGGGTGGCCACCAATATCCATATGGATCAATCCTCCGTCCTTAGGAATCAATGGTATCCATTGCATTGAGTTCCTGGGGAGGAGAGAAAAGTGTTTGTTGAATCTGCATCTTGATGAGTTGCTTGCCTTGTTTGAGAAGTTGTGTTTCTTAGCTTGTTGAAGGTTGTCATGAACTTGTTGTTGGCGAGGTTGAATATTTTCAAAAAATAGGGATACCTAAGAAGACTGTGTGCAGAAGGAATCTTTGTGTTTTGTTGCAATCTTTTCGACCTGATTCTATTGGACAGAAGGTGTTTGGGCCAAGGTTGTAGTGGCTGCAATAATCTTATGTTCCCCTTTTGAACAGATTGTGAAGAAGCTAAATTTTGTAGTATGAGATACTGCCTTGAGGAACTATTTAGGTGGAACAGTAGTCGGAACTACCTCTGGTATTTTGTAGAGATGACCCCCCAGAGAACCAATGACACTATAGGGTCAAGTCCCATAAATAGCATGGCATTTCCACATATATGGTTGGCCCAAGAGAATATCACAAACATCCAGTGGGGAAACATCACATAATACCTCATCCTTGAAGGGTTGTATGACGTATTACAATCGACACTATTGGTTGACATGAAGATATCATCCCTGGCGAAGCCACCTAATGTTGTATGGTTGTGGGTGTGGTGTTATCGACAATCCAAACTGTTTGATGACCTCTGCTAAGATGAGGTTCTTCTGGATTCCACTATAAACAATAAAATGCAACGGGATCCCCTTCACCCACATCTGTGAATGAAAAAGGCACTCCCCCTCTTCAGGATATGTTGGTTCTTCTGGTTGAATTGTTGTGGTCACGAATATAGTAGTGGGGTCTATGTAGATTATCTGTCTTTTACTAGTATTTTCAGAATCAGATTTTGAATCAGGGTTCGGCTTCTTGTCTTTGATCTTGGCCATCAATGATTGTTTTGAGCAACATTCATCGGTGTTTTTCTAGGGGATTTTGTTGAAATCGCACAATTTTCCGGTGTCCTTCTTTTTCTTCCCGTGACCCTTCTTTTCCTATGGCTTGGACTGGTTTTCGAGAGACTGTTTATTAGGGTCGTCTTTATCATAATTTGGTTGTTGTGTATTTGCTGACCCGAAATCCCATTTTTTTTGTGCTTAAATTTCTGCTCGATTTTAATAGCATATTGATAAGCAGCACTGAGTGATGAGATGTCCAGAAAATCCATTTCAGTTTGGATGTATCTATGTAGAGCCCCACAGTATTTTAGAACCAAATGTTGTTTGAAGTCTTTGATACCCATCTTGGTGTGCAAGGTATGGAAGGTATTGGTGAACTTCGAAACTTCTTTTCCCCTCTCTTGTCGCAGTGTGGTCCATCTCATATACTGGTCCTCATAGTTGCCAACAGGGTAATATTGTTCCTTTAAAGAGTCCACAAAAAAATCCCAAGTGGGATCAACCCCATATATTCCATACTCTTCTGTGTAAATTTGCTCCCAGTAAGTTTCCCACCAATTTTTGACATGGGGGAGATATTTAAGGAGTGTGAAGATGATCTTTTCCCTGTCGGGAAAATGGTGAATAGAGAAATAACCTTCTAGCAGATTTAACCATTTGTCTAGGGAATTTGCATCTATTTGACCTCCAAATACGGGAATTTCAAAATTAACCTATACCTTGAAAGGAGAGTTGCTTCCAAAGTGGTTGTTTGATGAAGATGTACATATTGTATCACCATACATTGAAGGATGTGGGAATATTTCTCCATCATTTTGTCCCTCTGTCGCATGAGAGCTTACTCAAGCAACAGATTGATAAAATCATATGCTCCGTCATTTTTATGTTATTCTGCCATGGAGGGTTTATTGGGAATGTGAGAGTGATTTTATTCAAGAGATAAAAGCTCAATAACAAACTTTCTATACTCATACCTCGTCGGGGACATGCGTTGGAAAAAAAAAAACGATCAAGAGTAGCCTGCTCTGATACCACTAGTCTGGATTATTTCCGACACGAAATGAGAGAAGAGATATAATAAAGAAATGTACAGAGATATATTGGATATACAATAATATAACAAAAATGTATCATATATGAAATCATAAACACAAATATACAATAATACACAATTTTCTATTAATGAGCGAAAATGTACAAAGACTGTAAAAATACAGATTAAAAGACTCGCTACAATGGTGGCAGGTTATCTCTGAGAAGAGATGTGATGGATACTCGCATTCGCAAGAAAATTATTTTACAATGAGGCTCCAAAGGACTTTTTATCATAAAGAAAATCCAAAACCATAACCCTAGAAGATGAAAATCCAACATTTTTGTGGACCCCATTTTGGGTAGTTTGGTGTATCAACTTCCCAAGGGCATAACTTTGGCATACAATCTTCGTTCGGGGTGCACGATAGCTCGTTGGAAAGGTATCGTCGAGGAGATTAATTTAGGGGGATCAATAAAAGCCTTTGGATATCATTGAGAATATTTATCCCAAAAAACCTTCATTTAGGCCCTCAAAATGGCCCGGGAAGTTAAAAACTATTAAAAACAGTAAATTACCAAAATTGCAAGAAATTTGTTTTGAGCCAGTTGGAAAAGGTGGGTGGACACCGATATCCACTTAGATCACATATAATCAAATAACATATCATCATATCCACAACATCATCATAATCTATAAGAGAAACATTCAATCATATAATGAACCGGATCACTTGCATGCAAGTGTCCTCAAATAATAAGTCACATCAGGTGTGCGCAAGAGAAGGATGTTACATACACCCCCTGTTGTTTTAAAATTCATCCCGAAGTTTCACAGTATACAAGTTCAGAAATAAAGTATTTGACAATATCTAAAGGTCTAACTGTCGAACAAAAATGGAAACTACTGACATAGATCATATGTGTCCTCCCAGGTAGCCGAGTGTGGACTATAATTGTCTCATTGGACCTTGACCTGATCGACAGTTTGAAGTCGTAGCTTTCGAATGTGATGTTCCAGAAAGTGGATTGGCTCTACCGTGAGCGCACCCTCGTGCAACATCTGCCAATAACTCAAGTCAATCACATGCGTAGGATCACTGACCTAAATTCGCACATAGACACAAGATAAAAATCACGCAACACCTCCAAGAATGAGGCATGACTATCCATTAGGCTCTTCATAATTATGGTCACATGATTCACATCGTAAAAACCCTTATGTCAATCTTGCACTTCTTCCAACCCTTTTTTTCATCATTTTTACTGGTTCTTCCATTTCTTGGATCACTTCTGGTCCTACCGGAACCCCATCCTTGAGTCTATCCTAGCTTAAAGGCATCCAACATGGTCACCCATAGAGAAACTCAACGATGTCATATTGAAGGTACCTTGATGGTTTTTGTTGCATGTAAACTCGACCAGTAGAAAGAACTATTCCCAATGTTTCGATTGGTCCAACACACACATACACAACACAACCTTCCAAATTTTATTCGTTCCCTTGGTCATCCTGTCTATCTCAGGGACATGTTGTACTAAATATTAGTGGTGTTCCCAAGGCCTCTTGAGAAACTCATCCAAAATCATCTTGCAAACATCGATTCCCTTATCGGATATGATTCGTTTGGTACGTCGAGCAGTCTCAATATCTTGCTGATACAACTCTAGATATACATGGCTCCTTATGTGTCGTACGCACAAGGACAAAATGTGAACTCTTCGTCAGAGTGTCAACTATCACGCCTCCTTGTCGTCAGTGGAAATTCAATAGTGAAGTCCATCGAAATGACCTCCCATGTCGATTCTGAAAAAGCGTGTGGTTGTAGTAGTCATGTTGGATGTCTATGTTCAGCCTTCACCTGCTGAAATTCTAGACATATCTCCACGTAGTTAACTATGTTCGCCTTCATTCCCTTCTAGAAGAATAAGGGTTTAAGGTCTTCCCTCATCTTCGTGACTCCTGGATGAGCCATGTACACTATCCTATGAGCTTTTTTTAATATCAGACTTCTCAATTCGTCGGTGGGAGGTACGTAAATCTGGTTGTTATATCTCATTAATTTGTCGTGGTCCATAGTAAATCCCTCGATTTTTGGTACCAACATGATGTCTTGTCCGATAAATTCCTTAAAATCTTTATACTATTCATCGTCGTGTTGTGTATTTAGAATCCTTTCACGTAGATTCATCTGAGGAGGTATTACCGAAAATATGTGCGGTCTCTGACTCAATGCGTCAGCCACTATGTTCACAGTTCCTTTTATGTGGATAATCTCGAAATCGTACTTGCTAAGCAGTTCCGACCAATGCCTTTGTCGTGTATTCAAGTCGCTTTGCGTAAAAATATGTTGTAAACCATAGTGGTTCGATTTTAGTTCAAAATTTCGTCCAATCAGGTAGTGTCTCCAAACTCTCAAGGCATACATAATGGCTAACAACTCCAAATCATGTGTCACATAGTTCTCCTCATGCCTTCCTAAATTTCTCAAGATGTAAGTTATCACCCAACCGTCTTGCATCAAGACTCTGCCTAAGCCTTCCTGTTAGAAAAACAGGACCATGGAGCAATAAAATAAAACAAATGTGGAAACAAAACACAGAAGATACACAATACAAGAGAGACACAGATTTCCGTGGTTCACCCAGTGTGGGCTAAGTCCACCAGAGAAATTTCCAGGTCCTTTCTTTATTATTATCCAGCAAAATGAAGGGATACAACCTATAGCAAAACCCGTTGTAACTTCCTCTTCTTTCTCTCACAGTCTCCTCTCTCAGAATACAATACTCACCAACATACATAGCCACAATACATTTCCCTCATAAAAGAGGGTTGCCTTCTAGGGAAGAAAACCCTAACATAATCTCTATCGTTAGATCTACGACCTTATAATGAACGGTCCAGATTTACAATGAAATTACAATATACGTTTACAAGGCATTTTTTTCTTCGGGGGCTTCACCCCCAAACCCCCATTGGGGGCCTGCTTGCCCCCAGAACCCCCAGCCGGGGGGATAGCCCCCCTGAACCCCGCAGAGGGGGTACCCCCTCTCTGCACTCCCCCGCATGGAAGATTGTACATACTTCTGGGGTGTAAATACTTCATGGGGTATAAACATGACTGAAATTAAAAGACCTCTAAATCAGGAAGATAATCAGGCTACACAACCAAAAATCTCCCACTTGGAGACTGATCTCAACAACTCCACCACTGCTGTATATGCTGGACTCTGAACCTTCTTGGACCTGGCAAATTTCTCATCTTCATCTTCATTCTTGAAGACCAATTGAAACTGAGCAGAAACTCAGTTTCTCCCCGGTTACTCCCTTTGTTAACATGTCTGCAGGATTCTGTCTAGTGTGTATCTTTTCCAGCTTCAATTGTCGATCTTCCAAAGTGGATCGTATGAAGTGGTACCTCAACTATATATTCTTAGTCTTCGAATGGAAGTTTGAGTTGTTTTCAAGGTGAATGGCACTATGACTGTCACAGTACAACCTGTTTTTCTCCTGCTTCTTTCCCAATTCCTCCATAAACCTTTGTAACCAAATCATCTCTTTACTAGCCTCTATAGCAGCAACATACTCTGACTCTGTTGTTGAAAGTGCAACAACCTTTTGCAGTTTTGAAATCCAACTTACTGTTGTTCCACCTATAGTAAAAACATACCCTATGGTACTCCTCCTGTTGTCTTTATCACTTGTCATATTTGAATCAACATATCCCTGTAGAAAAGTGTCTGAACCTCCAAAACATAATGCATGTGTAGTAGTACCTCTCAAATACCTAAGAATCCACTTTACTGCCCCCCAATGTTCTTTACCTGGATTGTTCATATACCTGCTCACAACTCCCACTGCATGTGCAATATCTGGTCTTGTGCAAACCATTGCATACATCAAGCTGCCAACTATTGATGAATATGGGACCCTGGACATGTATTTTATCTCCTCCTGTGTCTTGGGACACATTTC
>ML793581.1:55268-70161 GCA_009831015.1 Picea engelmannii
ATTTTAAAGTATTTGAACCAGAGACAGAGTTACTTACAGCCATGACCAAGCCATTCCATCTTTCTGGAAATGAGCACAAGATTAGAAGAGACCTAACCTCATCATCAAAGTCCACTTTTACAGAACTTAGTTGATTAGTAACCATATTAAATTCATTTAAATGATCTGCAACAGATCCACCTTCCAACATCTTCATATTAAATAATCTCTTCATTAGAAATACCTTATTGGACATCGAGGGTTTTTCGTACAATTTGGCCAACGCATCCATCAAACCCTTCGTTGTCTTTTCTTTTGAGATATTGAAGGCCACCGATGCTACCAGGCTCAGCCATATCATTCCTAGATCCTTTCTGTCAAGAATCTCCCATTCTTGGTCCTTCATGGTCGTCGGCTTCTTTGCTACTCCTCTCAATGGTAGGAATAGATCCTTCTGATATAAATAATCTTCCATCTTCATCTTCCATAACTGGTAGTTTTGGCCGTTAAATTTCTCGACCCTAAACTTTCCATTTTCCAACATTGCTCCCACTAAAACCAGGAACCCTCTTTTCCTGCGAGTTACCTTACGCTCTGATACTAGTTTTTAGAAAAACAGGACCGTGGAGAAATAAAATAAAACAAATGCGGAAACAAAACACAGAAGATACACAATACAAGAGAGACACAGATTTACGTGGTTCACCCAGTGTGGGCTACGTCCACCAGAGAAATTGCCAGGTCCTTTCTTTATTATTATCCAGCAAAATGAAGGGATACAACCTACAGCAAAACCCACTGTAACTTCCTCTTCTTTCTCTCACAGTCTCCTCTCTCATAATACAATACTCATCAACATACATAGTTGCAATACATTTCCATCATAAAAGAGGGTTGCCTTCTAGGGCAAAAAACCCTAACATAATCTCTATCGTTAGATCTGTGACCTTATAATGAACGATCCAGATTTACAATGAAATTACAATATACTTTTACAAGGCAATTTTTGCTTCGGGGGCTTCGCCTCCGAACCCTGCAGAGGGGGTACCCCCCCTCTGCACTCCCCCACGTGGAAAAGTGTACATACTTCTGGGGTGTAAATACTTCATGGGGTATAAACACGGATGAAAGTAAAAGACCTCTAAATCAGGAAGATAATCAGGCTCCACAACCAACACTTCCTTGGATGCGTCAGTTCATACCAAGAATTCCTCATCCATATCAGGGACTTTTAGTATTGGTGTTGTCGTCAACAGCTCCTTGAGCCTTCGAAATGATTCTGCACATTTCTCAATCCATACAAAATTTTGTTCTTGTTCTATAATTTCATAATTGGGTTTTCTATCTTCAAAAAAACCTCAAAAAAACGTCGATAATATCTCGCTAACCCCTGAAGCTACATTCTTCTGGTATGTTCATTGGCATGGGACATTCCATAATAGCATCTACCCTTGTTGGCTCCATAGTGATACCTTCGTCGGAGATAACATACCCAAAATGATGAATCCTCGATTGATAAAAGAGCATTTTGACAGTCCCTGAGATTTGTTTTCTCATAAACACTTTAGCACCAAGCACAAATTTTGTCAAGCTCTTTCATCCTCCAGGAATATCAATATGTCATCAATGAATACTTGATGGTATTCAAGCAGAGTCTCCATGACCCATCCTTCTTCCATATGAAAATAACAGGAGCACCCCAAGGTGATACACTTGGGCATAAGTCCTAGGTCTAACAACTCTTTTAGTTGCATTATCAACTCTCATAACTCAGGTTTCGACATCCAATAAGGTGTTCTTTCCATTGGTTTAGCTCCAGGTTTTAGGTCGATGGTAAATTCCATCTTGGCTTCGGGCGGCACACCTGGTAATTCTTCTAGGAATCACGTCTGCAAACTCTCGTACTACCGGAAGTTTTTCCAATCCTTTCACCATGCCCTTTACATTCAACTCTAAGTATACATATAAATTGCATCCTCGCGCGTGCTCTCTTGCAGCTCTAAGGAAGAAATGAACCTCAGGGATACTCCCTATTTTCTTCCTACAATCCCACTTCTCTATCTCTCATCGTCAATCCAACTCAACCACTTCATATTACCGTTGAGTATCGCATCATGTGATTCCCACTAATCCATATTGATCATGAAGTCATAATATCTTAATATCATGACGTATAGGTCAAACTTCGTTACACTATTCCCCAAGTTAAGGCTACAATCTGTAACCCTTCCTCCATCCTATTTCTTGGCTCCTGAATCCATTTCTACATGGCCTAAATTTTCATGTTCGATCGCCTTTACCTAAATCCTTTCAACGCGGTTTAGAATAAATCTCCCTGAGCATCGGGATCTAATAAATACTAAATTTTGGTTGACGATGGTACCTAACACCTTGAGCACAATGGTCTGGTGCACAGCCTGGCGTTTATTCACCGTGATCATGAATCCCATGGACCTTGCCTATCTCCACCACAGTAGTGTGTCCTGTTGACCCGGTCGCTATGGCCCTTTCAACCGGACAGTATTGTTGGTATGGTGGATCTCCACATGACCATCACCCACCTCTGGTCCAGTACTCTCGGCCCCGAAATAGAAGTTGTCGACCCACCAACTTAAGATCTTAGTCTGTTATGTTGACAAACCTAACTGTGGTTGTTGGCAGCGCTACCATAGATGTGGTGGTCCCCTGTAGGGAGCCCTCTGCTAAGGAACCTATCAACATGGTGTCTTGAAAAAGGGTCCTATATACGTATCTTAATACCAAGATGTCTTATCTAGTTGGTGTCTGATGTTTTTGTGCACTAGATGTCGTCAGTCCAGACGGTCTTGTAGGAGTCATGCCCTGACTCCCATGTTCAATTCCTTCTCAACTATGAGGCCTAATGGAATGCATCATTCAACGTCTGAGGCATTTAGATCCTCACCTTCACATGAAAACTGGAGTTAATTCTGAACACGAACTTGCCGATCTTCAGCTTCTCTATGTTCAAATGTGGGGCATACTGAAGTATATCCATAAAACAAGCCTCATACTCAGGCACCATATGACCTCCCTGCCGTAAGGCATTGAACTCTTCGAGTTGGTGCTCATTGAATTCCTCTAATAAATACTTCACTTGGAAACTTTCCTCAAACCGTTCCCGTAACACGGCTTCGACGACCATGTTTAGCTGAGGTAGGAGTGTCTCCCATCATAGAAGAGCGCTCTCCTTTAGTTGAAGACTGCCTAAGCGGAACTTTGACACAGCACCCCTACCTCAGCAGGTTCTACTTGACCTCCCAGTCTAAGGATTGTTCTAAATATTCTCCTTGAGTCTGACTGGCCCTTTGATTCCCCACAGGAATCTCCAACACACAAGTGTTTCCACGGGTCCTTTTTGGGAGTTACGCCTATGCGAATAAGCACTAAGCGCCAACTCTTACCCATGTGACCAGCTGACGTGACCACAATATTCACTCGAAAAGGTATTTCGGGTTTCGCGACTTCACGATCCCTGATGTGAATCCCTTTAACTCGTTCAATCCCTGAAATATCTAAAAGGGCTGACGGGTCCTTAGTTCCTCCCTTGACTTTGCTTGATGTGACCTTTGGCTAAAACCTGGGGTCAAATATTTCGACACCTTGGGATTTCACATATCGGCGTTTTGAAATGAAACAACCCCCTTTGCTCGATAGTCAAAATCACGATAACTCCTCTCCACAAATCAACGGTTTTGGACTCCTCGCAATCTGACAGTCCGGGCTCTATCGGGACTTCGCAAATCTAGAGGTCACAACTCTCGACTCCGAGTCACAACTTCCTCCATGCCCCGAACTTTGAAATTATGAAACTCGAGCACGAGATAAACAACTCTCGTTGATCTGGATCCAATGGTCACTACTCCTCCTGATCATATGAGTTCTTAAGGATTCTCAGCCTTAACCTTCCCATCGGTCTGCAAGATCCAATATCCCACAGAACTTCGGTGATTCTCCCTCTGAGAATTTCAACCTTTCGTTCAAACTTCTCAAGTACTTATGGACAAATGACTTGGTGTCTTTTCCTTTCTGAACTTAGCATCTGCGAGGTAACTTCAGACCTTGTTCTTCCCTTGAATTATTCTAAGTATCTATTCTTCCTGATCTTCCTCTATGCTACAACTCAAGGATTTTTGAACCCCCTTTGTGCGCACTCCTTGTGGCATTCACAATAACCTCTAGTTATTTAAAACCTCCAACTATGTGCACTTCCCTGCAACAACAGTTCTTCAACAACCTTCCTCGGTTGGAAGAGTCTAAGACTTCGACCAGCCTACGCACACCTTTCACAGATCTGTGCTATACTTGCTCTTTTATTGGTATAACAACAACGGTATCTCTCCTTATCTTTTCTAAGGTAAAACTCAGAAACTCGTCAACGCACTCCTTGCGGACTTTCACTGCACCCTTGCAAGAATTCTCAAGAAGAGAAACAATTGAAACTTATACTTCCCCTCTCACAAACTTCATACATTCAACATGAAATCAAGAGCATACACACACATATATTGAAATAGACACATAACAGAGATTATAAGCAACATGTAAACATACCATTCAATATATGCAAACAGTATTCATCACAACACCATGAAATTGGATCAAAGCTCTTTTATATTAATCCAAGTGTTTTTGTACATGGGTTCTATAGAAACCGCTATCTTCTTATGCGACCTTCTGAAATCTCTGTTCTCCTATTATCTCTTGCTCTATAGCTTACAATTACTATCTCTATCTTTTTTCAATACATGTGAGGGAGCTTTCTTAGAGTTTTTCCCTCCTACCTTACAAACTATCTAATCAGAATTAAAAACTACCTAATTTATATTCATTACAATTAAATGTCTCCATATCCGACAGATGAGACCAATGCTCAAGATCTGTTTACAATCTTTCAAACATAAATGCAAATACATTCCCCTAGATATTACATTAAATGTTTTATCATTCAAATTCAAAGCATTCTCAAAATGTGCGTTGGTGCATTTCCAGTTGTCCCCCGCTCTTGCACTTTCTTTGTTGGCTTGCTTACGATGCTCCTGCATCATACTCCCTTGGATAAAAAATTCATGAGCTCCTTTTCATGAGCTCCTGCACCGTCTTTCCATGTTTCTAGATTTCTTCTTCGCTTTCCCATCTAGCATCCTCAATTGGGTGTCCTTTCCACTTTATCAAATACTCAAAATATTTCTTCCTCGGGTTTTCTTGCTAACCCTCTGATTAATTATCTTTTCCATCTGCAGATTTTCAGCTATAGGCAGTTGTTTGACCCACTGAACTTACTTTTGATCCTCTGATCATTCTGTTTCATATGCTCTATAAGGGTACAGATCCGCTATGTTGAATATGGGTGATATTCCAACTCCATATGGCAATTCGATCTCATAAGCATTGGCCTCAAATTTCCTAAAGATTTTACATGGCCCTATATTTTTTATTTTTCAGCTTATTATATGTTTCCCTTGGGAATATTTCCTTCCTCATGTGAGCTAAGACTAAATCTCTCGCTTCAAACTGAAGTTATCTTCTGTGTTGATCTTCTCTGTGCTTATATTCCTGATTGGAATTCTTTAACCGCTCTCTGATTTTACTATGGAGCTCTTGCATCTCTGCTGCAAAATCTTCTACTCCAGCACTTCTGAATTCACTCTGCTCTAAGTCTCTCAACTCCTATACTCCTCTGGGCTACATACCATACACTATCTAGAATGGGCTATGTCATGTGCTTCTATTCGGTGAATTTTTATATGTGAATTTCGCTTGCGGCAGAATCTGATCCCACTTACTGTGATGTTCATCTACTAAACTCCTCAATAAGTCCCTTAAGCTTCAGTTTACTACCTCAGTCTGTTCATTCGTCTGAGGGTGATATGTTGAGCTAAAATATAAAGTTTTCCCCAGCTTCTTCCATAGTGTCCTCTAGAAATGACCAACAAATTTGGTATCCCGATCTAAAACAATACTCTTAGGTAAGCCATGAAGTCAAACAACTTGTTTGAAAAATAGGTTCTCAATGTGCATGGCATCGCTGGTTTTCTGACATGGAATGAAATGTGCCATTTTTTAAAATATGTTGACTACCACGAATATGGAATCACAACCCCTATGTGTCCTTGGCAATCCTAACACAAAATCCATGCTTACTTCATTCCACGGCCTCTCTGGTACTAGAAATGGTTGATATAATCATGTATTGTGTCTTTTCCCCTTCGCGTGCTGGCAAATTCTACATTTGTTGACAAACTTCTTAACATCTATCCTCATCTCTGGACAATAATATAAATTGTTCAGTTGCGCGAACATTTTTTCATGGCCAAAATGTCCAGTCAATCCTCCACTATGCCTTTCCTTTAGAAGATTCTCTCTCATAGAACTCTTCGGGATACACAACTAATTTCCTTTGAATAATAGTCCATCTTGAACCATATATTCAATCCATTGGCTTCTATCTCTTAAAACAGGATTCTCGCATGCTTCATAAGCATCTTTAAAATCTAGATCATCTTTGTACATATCCTTAAGGCTATCAAAACCTAAGGTATTCACACGAAACTCCTGCAAAATCAAACATTTCTTGCTCAATGCATCAGCAACCTTGTTAGCAGTTTCAGAAATGTGTTTTATAACAAAAGTAAAGTTCTTCATAAATTCAACCCATTTCGCATGTTTCTGGTTCAATTTCTCCTATCGAGTTATGAATTGTAAAGCGTGATTATCGTTATACAAGACAAACTCTTTCGGAACCAAGTAATGTCTCCATTCCTTCAATGTCTGTATGATTGCATAAAATTCTTTATCATACGTAGAATAATTCTTTTTTGCATAGTTCAGCTTCTCACTAAAGTATGCAACCGGCCTGTTATCTTGACTTAAGACTGCTCCAATCGCAAATTCACTTGCATCACATCTGACTTGAAATGTTTTACTAAAGTCTGTAAAAACCAAAACTGGTTGTTTAGTAATCTTCTCTTTCAGCAACTTGAAACTCTTCTCTTCTTCCTATGTCCAATGAAAACATTTATGTCTTTTCTTGACTGTGTCCATCATCGATGCAGAAATTCCACCGAAATTTCTGATGAATTTCCTATAAAAACTGGCTAATCCATGGAAGCTTCTAACTTCAAAGATATTCTTTGGTGACAGCCATTCCCTGATTGCTTTTACTTTCTCAAGATCCATGTTCAACTCTTTCAAAGAGATTACAAATCCCAAATAAATGAGTTATTTCTTCATGAAAGATGACTTCTTCAAATTTATCAGCAACTTCTCTTGTTGTAACCTCCTCATCACTAGAGTTAAGTGTCTCAAGTGTTCTTCCTTAGTCTTACTGAAGATCAGTAAATCATCAAGATACACAATTACAAACTTTCCAATGAAATCCTTCAAGACTTCATTCATCAATATCATAAAGGTACTCAGCGCATTCGTCAAACCAAATGGCATGACAAGCCATTCATATAACCCTTCATTCATCTTGAATGGTGTCTTCCACTCATCACCTTCTCTCATTCGAATCTGATGATATCTGCTTTTCAAATCAATCTTTGAAAAAAACTTTGCTCCACTTAAGCAGTCCATCAAGTCATCCATCCTCGATAAAGGAAATATATACCTGATGGTGATTTTGTTTATCGCAATTGAGTCTGTACACATCCTCCATCCACCATCCTTATTTGGACTTAACACTGTTGGTACAACGCATGGACTCAAGCTTTCTCTAACCAATCCTTTTTCCATCAAATCCTAGACTTGATTCTTGACCTCTTCATTCTCCTACGGGGTCAACCTATACATTGCTTTGTTTGGTAAACTTGCTCCTGGTATAAGGTCAATGTGATGGCTTATACTCCTAATGGGCGATAATGAACAAGGTAAATCATCTACCACTATATCAGCGAAATTCTCCAGCAATTCCTGAATGTCCTTCGGTAGATCATCTATCGAAGTACTAGTCAAAATGACTCTAATTTTTCTTACCACAACAAACAACATATCTTCATCTTTCTTGACTTCATCAAGAAGCTCATTCCCACTCATGAGAAGTATAGTATTGCTCGTTTCTTCCTTCACCTTATTGTCTTCAATTGGAAGAAACATATGCATTCTACCATTCTTCTCTAAGGTGTATGTGTTCCTTCTCCCATCATGAACAAAATTTTTGTCATATTGCCATGGTCTACCCAACAAAGGATGACAAACATCCATGGGAATAACATCGCTTAAGATTTCATCCCTATAACCCCCTATCTTAAATTCAACTAAACAATGTTTAGTGATTGTTACCTGATGTCCCTTTTGCAACCATGAGCTTTATATGGGCTCGGATGTGCAGTTGTCTCCAATTCCATCTTCTCCACCATTTATGTGGATACTAGGTTATCTGTGCTTCCACTGTCCACTATTACCTTGCATACCCTATCCTTGGTCTTGCAACCAGTTCTAATCAAATTGTTTCTTTGGACTGGATTGTCCACCTCTTTCTCTGGCTTCAAGAGAATTTTCCTCATCATTAAGGATCTTCCGCCTTTTTCATCTTCTGCCTCAACATTTCACCTTTGTGCTTCTGAAATGTGAGATTTGCCTCCTCCATATCTCTTTCTATCAGGAAATTCAAAATATTTATGTCCGATCTTTCCACAGACAAAACATTTTATCTCACCTCCTCTGCCTCTTCCTCTTCCTTTGGCTCGCGAAAAAGTATTTATGTCAGCATATTTTCTTCCCTGTGAACTTCCTCCTCTTTCAAGGTGAGTATGAGGTTTCTTTTCTTCCTCCTTGGGCTTTTGTACTCTATCTTGGGAAACTACTTTGTCTCTTCTCTAGCTTCTACCTCTTCCCCTTTGACTTTGCTTTCAGGCCAATTTTTCTTCTGCCTTCAGAGCAATTTGATAAGCATCTTCTAGATTTCTAATTGTCACCATGCTCATCTCATCCTAAATGTCATATATCAGACCATTCATATATCTGGCGAATTTTTCATCATCAATCTCTCGATGACCTACTCTGATGTTAAGTCGACAAAATTCCTCAGTGTATTCTTTCACTGTCATTCCCTTTTGTCTCAAATTCTGCATTCTTCGAAATATATTAATCTGGTAGTCTCTGGGTATAAACTTGGATTTCATTTTTGCAATCATTATATCCCAGCTTTTGATTCTTTTCTTGCCTTTGCAACACCTGTCAGCATGCAGTTCATCCCACCACAGTGTTTCATGCCCTTTAAGTCTAGTGACAGCATGTTTGACCTTCTTATCTTCCTCGACATCCTCATAGTCGAAGTATTTATCTAGAGATATAAACCAATCTAGCATCTCCTCGATGTCTAAGTTGCCTTCATACATCAAAATATTCATTTTTTATCTGGCCCCTATTCTTGCAACAACTCTGAATAGACATTCTTCTGTGGCATCTTTGGGTACAACTTCTTCTCGAGCTCCAACCTCATTTTCACTTTCGGCTTCATTGACATCTTTAGTATCAGTAGCTCGTCTATGTGTTGTCTATGTGGCATATAATCGAGAACGGAGTTATCTCATTTCCCTTTCCACAGCTGGATTGGGCATTGGTCTATCTTGACGTCTTCTGGGAGGCATTGTTCAAATCTGTTCCACGCTGAATTTAAATCACAATTTGCCTTTTATCTCCCTTGATTACAAAAAATAATGATTGTAATCTATGATACCACCTGACTCAACACCCCTACTTGGTTCTGCTTGACCTCCCAGTCTAAGGATCATTCTAAATCTCTCCTTGAATCTGACTGACCCTTTGATTCCCCACAGGAATATCCAACAGACAAGTTTTTCCACAGGTCCTTTTTGGGAGCCACGCCTGTGCGAATAAGCACTAAGTGCCAAATCTTACCCACGTGACCAGATGACGTGACCATAATCTTCACTCGAAAAGGTATTTTGGGTTTCGCGACTTCGTTATCCCTTATGTGAATCCCTCTAACTCGTTCAATCCCCAAAATCCTGAAAAGGGCTAATGGGTCCTTGGTTCCTCCCTTGACTTCGCTTGATGTGACCTTTGGCTAAAACCTAGGGTCAAATATTTCGACACCTCAGGCTTTCGCGTATCAGTGTTTTGAAATGCAACAACCCCCTTCGTTCGATAGCCGAAATCACGATAACTCCTCACCACAAATCAATGGTTCTGGACTCCCCACGATCTAACGGTTTGGGCTCTATCGGGACTTCACAAATTGGGAGTTCACAACTCTCGACTCTGAGTCACAACTTCCTCCATTCCTAGAACTCTGAAACGACGAAACTCGAGCACGAGATCAATGACTCTCATTGATCTGGATCCAACGGCCACTACTCCTCCTGATCATATGAGTGCTTAAGGATTCTTGGCCTTAACCTTCCCATCGGTCTAGAAGATCCAACGGCCCATGGAACTTCGGTGATTCTCCCTCTGAGAATTTCGACCGTCCATTCAAACTTCTCAAGGACTTATAGCCAAATGACTTGGCGTCTTTTCCTTTCTGAACTTAGTGTCTATGAGGTAACTTCAAACCTTTCTCTTCCCTTGAATTATTCTAAGTATATATCCTTCCTGAGCTTCTCTGTGATACAACTCAAGGATTTATCAAGCCCCTTTGCGTGCACTCCTTGCGGCATTCACAATAACCTCTGGTTATTTAAAACCTCCAACTCTATGCACTTCCCTGCAACAGCAGTTCTTCAACCACCTTCATCGGTTAGAAGAGTCTAAGACTTCAACCGGCATGCACAGACCTTGTATGGCTCTATGCTATACTTGCACTTTTACTGGTATAAGAACAACAGTATCTCTCCTAAGATTTTTTGGGGTAAAACTCAGAAACTCATCAATGCACTCCTTACGAACTTTCACTGTACCCTTGCAGGAATTCTCAGGAAGAGAAACAATTGAAAATTATACTTCCCCTCTCACAGACTTCATACATTCAACATGAAATCAAGAGCATACACACACATATATTGAAATAGACACATAACAGAGAATATAAGCAACTTGTAAACATACCATTCAATAGATGCAAACAGTATTCACCACAACACCATGAAATTGGATCAAAGCTCTTTTATATTAATCCAAGTGTTTCTATACATGGTTTCTATAGAAACCGCTATCTGCTTATGCGACCTTTTGAAATCTTTGTTCTCCTATGCTCTCTTGCTCTACAGCTTACAATTGCAATCTCTATCTTTTTTCAATACATGCGAAGGAGATTTCTTAGAGTTTTTCCCTCCTACCTTACAAACTATCTAATCATAATTAAAATCTACCTACTTTATATTCATTACAATTAAATGTCTCCATATCTGATAGATGAGAGAAATGCTCAAGATCTGTTTACAATCTTTCAAACATAAATGAAAATGAATTCCCCTAGATATTACATTAAATGTGTTATCATTCAAATTCAAAACATTCTCAAAATGTGCGCTAGTGCATTTCCAGTTGTCCCCCACTCTTGTGCTTTCTTTGTTGGCTTGTTTACGATGCTCCTTCATCAACCTTCGTGATAAAGTTTGTAACCACGAAGCACGAAGCATGTCACCTTTTTCTCCAACCATGCCTCAGTGTATGAGCCATCTGTGGCACTCATGAACTCGAGAACTTAATATTCTAGAGTTTTATGTGAATGCGACCAGTACTGGATTGGGTGCGTTGTGGACCGTCATGGGTAAAGGTTCCCTGACCTTATCTCAGTACAGACAGTTAGCCAAAGCCTCTAAAATTTCCTTGGAAGGACCCTGTCAGACCCAACACATCCCACATGGAAATTCTCTCATGCTCAAGACTTGTTCTTCTCCTTGGGGGTTGGGTGCCTCTAGCGTGGGTGCTACTAGAGGCGTCACGCCTCCTCCCCTGGCACCATGTCGTGAATCTCTATGGTTTCCTCTAACCATGATTACCGCAAGGATAGGTTAATAATTCAATTAGCGTTGAGTATTAATCAAGGACTTAATTCAGTTGAAGGCGTGGTTATCCACAGTCACAGGGTTGAACCCGCTCGGATACCATATGTAATGGCCCCCATCGTTATGACAACAAAAGCGACGTACAACAGGTAAAAAAAAAATATTTTAATGTTGCGTTAGGTAAATAAAACATCATAATAAATAACAACATCATCAACACAACTTTCACATATAATAACGAAACAATTTCAATGCATTAACCATCAATTATGACAAAATGCAGACACATCATCATCATGAACCACGACACACATATCGACGTATTAACACATTAATTAATAGCCACTCAACATCATTGCATTCCACATTTAATAATGATGCATAAACAATATGAATCATAAACGCTCAACTCATCTCATAAGGACAATCATCAGATAACATAAAGAAAACATGAGATAACATAATGCTACTTAAGGATCATAAGGAAAATCACAAAACACATAAGATACTATCAGCCCCAACCTACCCTACAAGGTTAGGAACTCCATGACACACAAGAAACGCGCAAGCCCAGATTCCAATAGGTTTTAACCATTTAAGGTCTCAAGGTCGGTGATTGTTCTGAGGAACAAGGAGGTGTCTACATCCCACCCAACAATCATGTCCAAACCAACTAAGATAAACCAAATATTCTATGCTCATCGACCACATCAATCCATCAACCTAACATCAATTAATCAAGACACAATAGGAATCCTTCACATAACACATAGTAGACCATAATAAATCCAAGGCACAAGCAATTATCAGTTATTTTGTGGTTCATATCCCAAACACTTAGTCACGTACACATCCACAATTAATGACGCAAGAGAAACCAATTGTAACATAAACATATATCGAATACTAAAGGTGTAAGAGTGTTTCTTTAACCAATCATAAATCATATAAATTTCCAAGGCGCAAGAGAATTTAATGACTAAACCATCATACAGAGACATAATATAAGGCGCAAGGTAATCAACTTTATTTTATCGCGCAAGAGTAAACAAATTCTAAAATAAACATGCATCCAAATATCCCATAGCACTCGAGTAAATTTCAACCTTATTTTCATCACGCCAAGGAAATCCAATCACATATCTAAACATACATCATCAATATTCAAGTGTGCCAATAATCTTATTACTTTATCACAGCATAATCCATGGCACAAGGGTACTCATCTAAATCTTAACTAGCGTAAGAGCTATAATTCCTAGTCAAACATATGTCATTCATTAATCTATAAGCACAAGAGTGAACAACGTATTTTAGATGGTGTGAGAGGTTATAAAATCTTAATCAATTAATTTTCTATACTAATTTAATGGCGCAAGAGTAATCGACTTTAATTTAAAAGGCACAAGGTAATTATCCACTTACTTCTCAAGGCATGCGGTAAACAACCTTCTTAATTGATCACACATCAATCATATTTCAAGGCACAAGAGGATCTAACTACTAAATGGTCAAGCCTCCTCTTTATTTAAGGTGCAACGGTAAATAATTTACTAAAACAATCATTCCTCACACTAACTCCAAGGTGCAAGAATAATCATGGATTATATTTCATGGTGCCAAGGAAAATCTAATCGCACCACCTATTATACATCAATAAAATATGCAATTACCACATATGACACACGACAAGGATTAAAAGAGGAAGGAACAATGAGACAAGGAAAATAGAACCACAATACCAACCACAAGCAAGGCCCCATGAGCATCAATTCGAGTAAAAAATGGGGGATTCATTGTTGCTTAACCTGTCCTTTTATGACTTATAAAATTATCCCAAGGAATCAATCATTGCATCTCTAAACCAATCAATGAATCAACCCATCATCAAGTAGAGGAGAGGGTGTTAAGGTGCCTCTCTAAAACCTTAATCAATCAAAAGGGGGTGGGCAGCAAGGAATTATTGAAACACATAACACCCTAGTAACAAGAGCATATAAGATAACCAACAAGGGATTATCCAGTGAACTAGACATGTACAAATGTTGAGCCAATCCCCTCATGTTATACTTAATTTATCAAGAGATAGCATTCAACTACTGGTTAAAGTTCTTAGTCAAAGCGATAAAGGATTTACACCCAACAATGATTTAAAGGAAATCTATAAAATCTGTTTTCCATCCAAATACCTCTAAATTGAAAGGCATGAATATAGGATATAACAAACAGAGAGGAGACTTCAGGGATGATTTTAAGGATGGAAATTTATTTTAAAATATAGAAACCTTGGCGAATATCACTAATCCTTCATATGCCAACTATAAATGTTTGGTGATATTTTTGTAAAAATATTCAAATTTCTAAGGATTTTATATAGTTTTTATAAAATTTTAGCGATTTGTAAGGTAAAATAATTTTATCCTATAGAATTTGGGCGAATCATTTTTAAAATAGTGAATCTCGTTTTTGGAAAAACCATGGAAAATTAGCCCATGAGCGAAATTTAGCCCCTAAAATCATCTATGGGAGACTTACTAAAATACTTCCTTGGTATTAAAAATGCTCCAGTGCAAATGCAAAAGGAAATCCAATAGCCTTGAAGGATTTGAATGGAAGGGTCAGAAGCCATAAAATCTGTTCAGTGCAAGGGACAAAATTGGGTGGTAGGAGTGGCTTCCATAATCAATTATTGTTATGAAAAATATGAGAGAGAACCAGCAATTCCCAGAGGAAAGATGCTAGACGCATGGGTATTCTTACTGGGAGAATTAGGGAGCAAAATCACAGAGGCAAGATGCTAAACGCATGGGTATTCATGCTAGGCAAAATAGGGAGAAAACGCGCAGAGGCAAGATGCTAAACGCATGGGTATTCATGCTGGGAGAAATAGGGATAAAGTCACAGAGGCAAGGTACTAAAACGCATGGGTAAAGAGAGTACAACGTTGGGTATTTGGTGCAAAACACAGTGCTATGGAGCCC
>ML793581.1:74216-86076 GCA_009831015.1 Picea engelmannii
ATTATTATATTTATAATATAAGGGGAGGCAGGTGCAGGGGGGTTCTCTACGAACCTGGAGTAAAAATAATATTAAACTACTATTGGAATATCGGGAAAGACACCAATAATAAAGCATAGGATTATGCATTACTCAAAGGACTCCAGCTAGCAAAGACCCGCCAAATTTCCAATCTGAATGTTATAGGAGACTCCAAACAAATCATAAGAATGATGATCCAAGGAATCGAGAAAAACAATTTGATCCTAAAAATAATTATTGATCGAATACATGTAGACTCAAGGTCCCTCAAGACAAAATTATTTCACGTTTTGAGAGAAAATAACACGGCAGCACACAAATTGGTGAACGAGGCCATAGGGAGACCTTCTGGAACCTTAGGAGTGGAGGGTGTTGAAGTCTTAGCCCCCCTAGTCTAATGTGACACATAACCAAGAGCCAGCATGCAAAGGCTAGAGGAGGATCCACTTGGAGATCCAATGCAAGAGGGGACAGGTGGAGCAGATAGGTGGCCAATGCAAGAGGGGACGTGTGGAGAAAACAGGTGGAAAGTGTAAAGTCGATGACTCATCGGACAAGGATATTTGGGGTTAGAAGATTATACCTAGACCTCATTATGGTTCCGGGTGGTCAATTAATCTATTCAGTCGAGCTCATGGGAAATCAAAGGATGAAGGATCTGATGCAGATGGATCGTCCGTGCAGCAACCCAGATACTCAAACGATTAGCCAGGATTATGTTAGGCCCAAACTTAAGCTCTATGATATGAAGGATTCAAGTACATCTCACCAAGTAGAGTTTGTGACTTATATGTTTGACACGAATTTCACATTGATCATCACATGGGGAAATCTTGGTCAGTGTTCATCCTTGTTGGGGAAAATTATATTTTTGTCTTTGGTAATCCATTCTCACCCTGCGATTCCTCTGAATTGCATAGGTTGTCCAGTGACAATTTTTTCTCAGTGAATTCCTACCCAGAGACTTCAGGTTCCTCCTCGTTATGCCTTGTCTCTCCCACCACCTCGCTCTCTGCCTATTCACTGCTTCGCCTAGGCCTTTGCCCCGTGACCTTTGTTGAATTTTTCTTTGCCCAACAATTTCTGAATTCACAGGAAACCCAACTCTCTGCAGCATCACATCCCCCCTAACAGCATGGAAAATATCTAGAGGAATCAAAGCGCGCTAGAGTTCATGCACTTGCATGGTGTCAAGGGATTTTTAGTTGATTTTGCTCAGTCGGACCTTGAGGCGGAATGTGTGGGCTGCCAAAGGACACAAATTCATATGGGAGCACTCAGCTCCACCCTAAATTTTGAAATTGAAACCATCTCTCAACACAGACATCTTATTGAAAGGTTGGAAGATGAAATTTATGCTCAGAGGATTCAAATTGAAGAGCGGCGTAGCAGTCTGGAGATACTGCAGAGTCGATTGGATCAGATGGAATGAAATCATCTGCAACCATGCACACTAGCAAGCACCCATGGAGCCTCCAAGAATGTAACTTCAGTCACAGTCAACCAAATCTCGGACCTCAACGAGCCCTGTCCAGACTCAATTTGGGAGCAGTGGGGACAATCAAAGATCAAAATGGAACCAGGTAGCTGAGTTTTTGTAAAATTCAGATGTTATGTTTTTGTTTTTTTTTTCGTTATATATAAATGGAGTTTTCTATAGATTGTATTATTTGAAATACAATAGATGCAGTATAGCTAGGGAAGGTGGAAACTCTATGATCACAAAACAAAAAAAATTAGCATTTCCAAATTTCAAATATTTTACTTCTTGAAGGTCTCTCATGGCCCTTTTTTTGTTCTACAGTGGATTTATCCACACTTTTTAATATGTATTTCTCAGTTCTTGTTAAAAAAAAATATTTATAATATAAAACTAATATATAACATAATATATTATATTTATTATATTATAATTAATGCATAACATAATATATTTTATTTTATTTATTATATTACATAATATATTATGTATTTGATTTTTATGTAATATCTTAAGTATATATTATTATATGGGTTTAGAGAGGGACACATCCATTAGTTATTTAAGGACAATGATTTTTATGTAAATGACACATGCATTAGATATTTAAGGACAGTGATGTTTTTTTTGAAAAACTCACTTAGGAGGCTCATTTTAGATTTGAATATTCCCCTAATTAGATGTGTGAACTTAAAATTAAAAACTAATACAATATAATACAATATGGTAATGATATGAAATGGTGGGTAATAAAAATACATTTTAAAATTATGATATAAAATATTTGATATTTACAATACAATGATATATTGTTTTTTAAAGTAAAAGTTCAAATTCTCCGGATGGGGTGTCAGAGCAGTCAATGGGGCGAGGTTTGCATGAGCCCGAAGGGCGGCGTGGCATGGGGCCACGTGATGGGCTCATGGCGCAGCCCATCGACGTACCCAATGCTTAATGGCGAGATTAATTCAATGGCAGGGCGCATTTACGCATCAGACTTCTCCTGCCCGTCGTTTATTTCACTGGCGATGCTCGTTTTGTTCGGTATTTACCTATGCGCGTAGGTAGCAGAGCTCTCTCCTGTGCAGCAAAGGTCACCCCCAGAACCCTGTCGCTGGTCACACCTGGTCCGCTCACCTCACCCACTGTCTATCTTACTCCTGAACTGCTGTAATACTCTCGCCATGCCTCGCTATCGTCCTAGGGGCAAACCAAAGCGAGGCTCCTCTTGGAAGCCTCGGCGACCTCTGTTAACCTCCTCCGACTCAACCGCCAGTGATACTTCTCCTCCACGACATGCCACAACCAACCCTGTTCCTTTGCGAGCCCCGCAGCCTCGCTCCATGGCCATCATCCAGCGCACACCTATCTCAATTATGCGTCTCTCGCATAATCAAACCGAGCTTCCTTCCAGCTCCTTGCCTCCTGGCGAACCACAGGACAATTGGAGCGATCATCCTCCTCCTCAAAAAGCACCCAGGCGGGCAGGTCCGTGCTACCCGGAGCACTTGGACAGAATTCAATTTGCAGAGAGCCTAGCCATCCTACACGACTTGGCTTTCGAGCTTCGGCGAGAGGTCGCCAATCTGCAGTATCGATTCCAAGCTACGGAGGGAAAGGTGGCCATCTTCATGCACATCGTCTCCTCTATGCACGAGGCCCTGTTCTCCGCCCCGGAAGACACCTGCCCCACAGAGCATACCGAGAACCCCACCAAAGCGGCACCACTCAGCACGCAGCCTTCAGGAGCAGCAGGAGAGCAGCAGAAGGAGAGCAGGACCGACAGCAAGGACCTCGTAAGCACACGTGAGGCTTCCAAACAATGGGACTATGGCATCACTTTCATCGAGGAAGAACCTTGCTCAGGCGACGCCCTTGCCACTTGGCCTACCTACAAGCCAACTATCTGATCATAATGTATGTCTGTTTACTAGCCACTAGACATTATAGGATAAATAATGCTCTTTTTCTTGTCAAGTTTAGACTTATATTCTCAAGGAACTGGCAGGGCTAGCTGGACTGGTTTCCCCATGATGGGGCAGTCCAGCAACTGTAGCCTGGACCAAGCTGTATTTTGGACCAATGTTTCAGATTTTGGAAGGATTTTAATATAATTTTACCCCTTACTTAAAAAAAAAAAGTAAAAGTTCAAATTAAAATACCAAAAGTTCAAATATCATCTAGATTTACAATGGAAAATTATTTATATCATTTACACATAACATTTAATTATATCATCCAATCAAAAAATTAATAATATTTCATATGAAATATTAAATACTAAAAACATTATAAATTTAATAATCAAAATATTAAATCCACTATAGATTTGAAAACATAAAAGTAAGTAATCAATGAATAAAACATGTATAATATATCACTCTCCATTGTTATCGCCTTGATTATCTTCCTCGCTTATCATGATAACTTTGTTGTTCTCAAAAATATGTTTTGATCTAGGGTCGTGTCTTAATACAAACCACCAATCCCTATGCAACACATCTGGGTAAAAAAACACTTGGTTGCAGTGTTTTGGGAAAACATGAGTCTCCTTAGCTTCATCCCACATCTTTTTAGAGTTGATACATATCATCCCACTATCATGATCTTCCTTTAAATTATTCTGATCAAAGGTGTCCCTCCACTTATACCTAAAAATAACACATTGGAAAGAAGAGAAGTCCACTCAAATGATCTCTTGTATCTTTATGACGTAACCTAACTTCCCATGTATTATGTTTTGATAATAGTGGTTATCGCGACTAGATTGGTCGAACTCGCCTTCCACTCCACAATCTTGTGTCATGTGTCCATCATAGGCATCCTCTGTGCAAAAATGATGTCCATATGCCCACATAGATGGGAAAAAATGCACCTATAAAAAGTTGAACAAAGCACAGTGTCAATATGTGTCTAATAACCCGACCATTAAAATATAAAATAATATAGATGTAATTGCAATTCAAATGCGCATTACGAAGTTAAAAATGCACAAAAATATACTATTACCGAGTTGTTGCAACCAATCCCTATGTTTAGTGCATCCTCTTCTTCATGCGGGTAACGACCAGATGCACCATATTTCTCTCTAACTTGGTCAGCAACCCAACTATTGGGGCATATCATTGGAATATTTATTTTAAATGATCAAGATAAGGTATGCTTCTACCATTCAATCGCCTGAATTATATCATGTCACTTTCCCATTTGATCATCTTATGTTCGTACAATGAAACACGTGGTTGTGTTGCCTCTGAATTGTAAAGAATGAATTTATTGATAGCATTAATTTTTGAATTCATTGATTTTTTGGTAAAATCATGAAGATGGGTGTCCATTTTGCTTGTTTTATGAGAAAAACAAATATATTTTCACAAGTTCTTCAACTTCTAGTAAAAAATATATATTTCTTTTTATTTAGAATTTCACTTTACAGTAAAAACAAAACTTGTGAAGAATTTTGTTAGATTTATACTGATTATTTTTCAAAAACTATTTATTGAGATTTGATATGTCAATTTGGCAATTGTTTGACAGTATGTTCCTTAAAAATGAAGGAAACGATAATGATTTATGTTTTCCCCCAACAATGTATCCATTATTAAATGTTTGTTTTTGAAAAATGAAATATACTGCAACAATCTAGAGAGACTCTATTTTTTTATGACTATAGTTTTGAATCTAAAGGATCAAAATTATAATTTCTAGAATTTTTTGAAACATATGCCCCCCCCCCATATATCTATCTTAATTTTAATTTTTACTTAAAATTAAAATCTAAAAATACCCTTTTGAAGAGAACAGTTTAAGGATTTTGAATATAAATTTCCCATAATTTTCCACTGTGTATTTTTAGAGATATGGATTTTTCATTTCATTGAATCATAATGTCACCTGGAAATATTATGCAGTGATTTTTTTATAAAATTAAATAAAATTAGATAAAAACAATGAAAATGAAAACAAATTATATGCAATGAAAGTAGATTCATTTTTTTTAAATGTTGGTATCAATTCCGAAACCAAATTCTGAGTATTTGCAGGAGTCCTCTACCTCCAAAGTTCAAGTAAGCTGGAGAGAATTCGTAGTTTCCTGCAAACAGTCCCATTCACAGATTTTCGACCGAAATATGCTTTCGGACGAAAAGTATTTTGTTCGACTGAAACCATTTTTTTAACTGAATTCGTTAAAAATAAATGGATTGCTAACCTTTCGACCGAAAGATGGGTGAGAGAATTTCGTCGACCAGAAAAAAAATGAAGGGACACGTCATTTGGTTTCGGTTGTCGTAAAATCATATAAATACGCTTTCGGACAAACCATTTTTACACAATTCAATCGCTCATTTCATATTTTCACATATGTGGAGCCCCTAAGAAAAATTTTGGAGCATCTTTTTCGTTATTTGGAGGATCTTTTTCATTGTTTTGAACAAGGTTCTTGCTATTTTTTCAACTTTTTTTATGTTTTTGCAACTTTGTTGATGTTTTGAATAGAAAAAAAAATATTTTCTAATCATGAAATCAAACCAACATATAATACATATGAGATCACGAAAATATACATTATGAAGTTCAGTGTGAATAGTTATTGTGTATAAATTTGACAAACGATAAGTCACTTACTCTTTATCAAGTGTCTTTTTCCATTTGTTTGGAGAAGCTCCCCTTCTCTTTTGTATTCATCCATTTCGTCATCCCAAATCACTGCATCTGGTGTGTTGTCGATCTCCTTGATGTACTCATTGGCATAATAGAAAGATTCATGTGATATGTACCCCTCTGCCATAGACCCCTCGGGTTTTTCCCTTTGACGAAAAAATCCTTTCAATTTATTCATGTACCTCTCTAAGAAGAACATCCAATGACAGGAAACCACCCCGATTAATTCAACTTCATCTACTAGGTGAATTAGAAGATGAACCTGCAAGTCCATGAAACTTGGTGGTAGTTCCTTCTCAAGCATACAAACAATCTCAACTAGCTCTTGATGCCACCGTGGAATGTTATCCACGTGAATATCCTTTGATGTGATCCAACGTACAAATGCAGATAATTTAGATATGGCATGTCTTAGGTCCTGGGGGAAGTCATGGTTCACACACCCATGCACAAGCAAAGGATAATGACACTACAAAGTAAACACATACAAAATTGATTTTTTTTATCCCATGGCATAAAAATAAAAATTACAAATAATAAAATAATATTTTTGGCATACATTGTACCTTTAGAAGGTTCAAATGGTCATGTGATTTCAACCCTGACAAATGGTATGGATGCACAGTGAATCAATGTTGTAGGGAAGACCCATATAAAGAAGGAACCTTCACACCCAATGTAACTTTCTTTTCCAGGGAAAGATCTTCTTTCTTCAAAATCCATGGGACATCATCTTCTTTGAAAGACGAAGAGGGACCAGCCTCTCCTTTACTTTCTTGTCTTGGCCAATGTTTCTTTTTAGTTTTTGAAGAAATAACATCTCTTCTCACAGCCAGTTTTTAAATTTCTTTCGATGATATGTGCCTCCACAAATAAGATGAAACATTTTTAAATAAATGCATGGGATCTAGTAAGTGGGAAATATTAAGATGCTCCCAATATGGGATCTCATAAAAGATAGATTTCCTTTTCATCCCAATGGGAAATTTCTCAACATGGGTGTCAAAGAATTATGGATCATCAAACATAGGCTCC
This sequence comes from Picea engelmannii, assembly GCA_009831015.1. Lineage (NCBI taxonomy): Eukaryota > Viridiplantae > Streptophyta > Pinopsida > Pinales > Pinaceae > Picea > Picea engelmannii. The sequence goes on from ML793581.1 coordinate 81,415, forward strand.
CCATTTGAATCGATCATTTATGTAATCTCCTTTTTCTTCTCTATCTCATATGCTCTAAGCCATTATGTTGGTGGAATTATTGTAGGCCTTTGGGTTCTCTCTATTTTTCCATTGAAAGTAGATGTTTCTCTTCTATAAGGGTGTTCTTCTAGGAGGAATACCCTCGAGCAAGCATACACTGGTTTTCATAGGTGGTTGGACCACCTAGACTTCATAGAAGGTCCACAACTTTTACATCCATGATAGCCTTTAGTTACAAGACCTACAAAATTATTGTATACATAGCACGTTAGCGTTTAAGAATAGAATGTCAATCACAGTGAATCAAATATGCAAATAAATATTGTTATGTATATAAACAAATCAATAAACATGCTAATTACAAAATAAAACTCTTAATCCTAGATAATCATGTGTGGTGTAAGCACATATTCCATACAACATAATACTCCTCTTTGTTGTGATCGGTCTTGATACATTGTATACATGTATCCCTTCCCATAATTCCTTCATTTCATTTACCAATGGTTGTAGGTAGACATCCATATTCTTCACTTGTCTTCTACCAGGGACTATAAGATCCAACATAAGATGTTCATTCTTCACGAACAACCATGAGGGGATATTGTTATTGATCACTACTACAAGCCAAACAGAATAGTTGGTGTTTTGGAGGGAAAATGGATTCACACCATCCATTGCTATGTTGAGTCGTAGACTTCATACTTCATCCTTGAATTTGTATGGCCATGTATCCTCTATATGCTTCATGTCTATTGAATCTATTGGGATTTTCATAACTCCCAACTCACTTTTGTGCGAGGCATTCCATCCCTACAACATAGTTAATTATTTGCAATGAAAAAGCCTTTGAATCCTTTGGATTATAGGCATGTGCCTCAATATCTTATGAGGAGGACCATGTGATTTACCATTTTTATTTGATTTATGGTACCTATCATGCCCACATTTTGGACATATATCTTTGTCTACATATTCTCCTCTATATAGAATAAAATCATTTGAATATGCATGATACGATATATACTCAACACCCAACATTTTCAATAATTTCTTTGCCTTTTCGCATCTACCGGGAAAAACATTATCACTAGGAAGAACCTTATCTTTCAATAACCTGCAGTTAGTGGGAAATAGAAATGTACAAAGTCATTTAACATTTATAAAAGAAACCATTTCTAATGTTGATTGTGTGACAAGATTTCTCAAAATTAATATAAGGCACTTCTTGGTCAATTACCCCAATATTATCGAGAAACATGTGTTTGACATGCCAAAATTTGCTTTCAAGTTGTACAGTAACATTGTTGTCCCAAGATGGGTATACTTTGACTGGGAACTAGGTCCAAAGAGAGGGGTGGTGGAAGCAGATTTCAAGCTTTCGAAAATGGTATCACTGATATGAGCATCATCCCCTAGCTCATCATTCTAGAATGTGTCTAACAACATTGTCTCCATGGAAATCGTATTATGTAAGTAATCATCCATACCAACCTCTTTTTTATTGTCTCCATTGACAACTTCTGAAGAGCTATTATTGTTGTAGTCATTCCTAATTGGTGAATCTAGACGTAGTGGGAATCGAATAGGTGGTTGATTCAACCATTCTTGGTACGCTTCCTCTCTGATTTGTGCTCTCATTGCAACCTTCTCTCAGGTTGACATTGTTTTGGGGTAAAACAAAAGATGGTAGATAGGTCGCTCATGATCAGAATCCTAATTTCAAAAATATTGAACATTAGCACATTGATTATATTAGTAAGCACAATGCAATAATTTGTTTGTTCAAATTACATTATACCAAACCATTATTATCATCATTGACCCAGGATCACGGCTAGAAGATGGAATGTTACAATTGGCAGGGTAAAGCGGATGTCCATTTTCATCTACCAAATTTTTGCGGTATGTTGCTCCTGATAAGATATTTCGACGTTTTTGAACTGGTACTGGAATATTTTATGCATCTGAACTTGATTTTAAATCAGGATCCTGCAAATTTGGATACATTTTTATTCAGATTGACATGGATAAAAAAAATTCAATTAGATAATAAAAACATAAATAAAATAAGTTAAACTTACTAGAGATGGAAAGGGAGAACTTTGTGATGGACTTTGAACAATATGGAATGGGATAGAATTTGAAGAATTGGCCATTTGATCATATTATAAGGTTTTCTCCCTGTATTTTAGCAAAATTAGCAAAAAAACATTATGTACATATCTAAAATAAATTTCGAGGACCATACCACAATCTGAGTTTGAATATAGTTTTGAAACCATTTTTTAAGAATAAGGCAACATAAAACGTAAAATGTATATTGAAGTATTGTAAGTCATGTGAATTCATCATAAAAGATAATTTGAGATGAATATATTATTTTATGTGTAAATAAAATTTCAAATAACTTTAAAATCATGTTGGTGCGCTTATAAACCACAAATGCATTGGTGTGCATATTAATAATAAGCATCGGTGTGTTTAAAAATTAACCACGCCTTGTTTTGAGATTTTGTTAATAAAAAACAATTATATGTTATTGGTGTGTAATATAATATGGGCGCACCGGTATGTAATTTAATACAGACGCTCTGGTGCGTTGGACAGAATATGGACGCACCGATGCGTCTGACATAAATGCATTGTCGTGCCAAAAAAAATTTAAAAAATAACGATTTTTTTAAACAATCATAAAAAGAGAGGGAATCGAATTTCATAAATTCCTTTAAATACTAAAAAACTATTCACTATTTCATTATTTTGCAAAAAAAAACAGGGGAGAGACTTGTAAGAGAGACATATCGAGGAACATTGTGGAGGAGCAGAATACTTTGGAACCATAGTATTATTCAGAATATGAGAATTTAAAGGGTATGGTGATTCACTCTAAACCCTTTTCATAAAGTTTTTTAAATATTAAGAAGATATTCAATATTTTCATTATTTTGCCAAAATTTACAAGGGACAAATTTGGAAGAGAGACATACCATGGAGCATTGTGGAGTAGAAGAATAATTTGGAACAGAAAAAATATTCAGAAAATCAGGATTTGAAGGGTATGGTGATTCACTCAAAACCCTACATAGTAAAAATTGTAAATTTTACTGTTGATTTTGATAATAAAAAAATTTACAAATTATATTCCTATTTTTTGTTGCTTACGTGAATGCAAAATTTCACCCTAAGGTTTAACTCCCTCTATCACTTCAGAATTAGGGATTTTTGTTTTAGGAATTTTAGATATAATGGGTTTTTTTCTATATATAAATGTTTGTCATGTGATGCAAAGGGACCACTTATTGCATCGGATCCCAAATGCAGTTGGCCCTCGAACTCTTTTTTTTTAATGGTTTCTGATTTGACGTTTTTTTTTTTTTTTTAAACGTTTTCGGATTTTCTGGTGCACCATTTCGACATAAACACACTAGTGTGTTTATGTCTAAGGAGCACCGATAAAGTCAGGATTTTTTTTTTTAAATTAAAAAATATGGTGCATAAAAAAAATATCGTCGATGTTTTCTCATCTAAAAAACACAAAAAATATTGTCACATAATTTTTTTAATTTTTTGATCTTTCTTTTCATCAGTGTTTAATTTTTCTATTGTGTTTTTTTTTATGAATGTTTAATTTTTTTACTATGCTTTTGTTTTCTATTGTAGTCGTTGTGATGTCTTCTATATATATCGCATTGTTGTAATTCACAATTTAAAAAAAAAAATTAAACTCTCTGGTTCATTTTTTGTATTGAATGCACCGATGTATTTTATGTAATAAACGCATCGGTGCTTTGTATTTAAAAAGCGCACCGGTTACAAAGATTTTTTTTTCAATGAAAATTATGTGATTTATTTATAAAATATATTTAATAATTTCTATATTGAATGGTACAGGTTGTATATTGATAAAAATATGAGTGAGAATAGTTCAAATAAGAAAAGTTATGGTAGACACAATGATGACACATCCGGAAAAAAGAAAAAAGGTAGGTTCTCTGTAAATTCTATACAAAATTAATATGGTTGAACTATATGTAAGTTTAACTAATATGTATTGGTTAGTGTGTGTCATGTAGGGCCAAACAATGAGGAAGATCGATAAGATTATTTCTGATCTAAGTGCGGAAGAGTGTAAAAGCTTGATGGAAAAATTGCAGAGGGATGAATCAGGTGAATGAAAAAATTATATTCAATATGATTTATTTATTTTTAATTTTCGTTAATAATATACTTAGGAATATTAGATGACATATTTCAAATAATCTATTAATTCACATATGTTTAATGTTCTACAGACACCAACAATGAGGGAACATAATGTCATCTTAACAAAACAAAATTAATTAATATAGAGTGTGTAAATGATGATGAATTAGTCCTTAGCTCATCTGGAGTGGTGTTGGAGATTAATCAAAGGGGAGGGGGGATTTTACAGAACTATGAGGGATATATTGGAATGAACGTATAGACGTACTTTCCACTTACAATATAGAAATCAATCCAATGATTCCAAGAACCATGTTATATCTAAATTACAGGAAGCATTTCCAGAGCAATGGTCAATGAGACCTATCAAACTTGCAATAGCAAAAACATACAACAACAAAAAAGAATCATTCAAAAAGAAATATTCCCAAAAAC
>ML793581.1:99458-134991 GCA_009831015.1 Picea engelmannii
GTTGATTCATAAAATCGCCAACTAAGCCACCAAGCCTGCAGATGATTGCAAGGCGATATTTTTTGAAATTTTTATTATCTATTATTTATAAATACTTACTATGGGTGGGACCCCATAGATAAATAAATAAAAATAATAATCCCCTTGTTATAAGAGTTAATGATAGCATTTGATTTTACTACAGTTTATTGGAGGTATCTTGCTGCATATTGACTATCCATTAGGGTTTCTCCAATATATGGTGATTGAAAAATGTATAATCTTTTTCCATGTTATTAATTATAATAAAAAAAAGGAATGGACAAAGAAGCATGGTAATCCTATCAAAATATGTGTTAATGGTCGATGTTTTCTAAAGGTGGGTATCATATTAAATTTATCATAGCGTATGCAAGTTAAAATTGATATGGTAGTCTTTAATTTTAAATTCTGGTTGATATATCACAACAATACAACATGAAATGGTACTCGAATGACATAAAAAAAACCTTACATGTTGTATTATAGTGTCAGGATCTCATATATACTATGTCTTTACTATATTGAAAGGTGGCATGATGAAGTTTAAAAGTTGGAAATTCTTTCCAACGTTATGCATATGGTATATTGTTTTGATTTCATATGTCATATTATTGTCATTCAAACCTTGCCTTAGGCCTTTACTACAATATATCTACATCATCGCATCATTGGGTTGGCAATAAATGTGGTTAATTGAGAATGATGTTGAGTTGGTCGCCATTCCAAATAGCATTAAAACTTGGCTGATATGGATATTAAAGTGCGTGAACTATTGCATATGTGCCATGATAATTTGTATTGTTAGTCATTGTGGTTGATTAGTGTTAAAGTATGATCTAGGAAAAGAGTTAGCGTTGAGGTGACGTGAGGTTCCATGCATTGAATGCTTGAGACTCGGGATTTTCATTGAGGTTACTACCTTTGAACATTCTGTCATTTTCATTTTGATGGTTTTGGAAACAAGTTCTAGAGAAATTGTTCTATCTAATCCATGACCATGGTTTTTTTGAAACTAAAACTCATATTTTACAAGAAAAAGGCAAGATTCTAGTGAAGGTATGTGACTGTAGCCTATACCCATCAAATGTATGTCAAAATTTGCAATGGTAATTTAGAAAAAGCTATGTATGAATGTAAATGAGTGTGTTGCTTTGTTCTTGGGATCATGCTGTGGTGTTTTTTCTTTTTGGAAATGATATGTTCGCGTGAACTATTTCAAAGATCCTACTGATCAATCCACTGATTTGTTTATGTCCAAAGAAAAAATAATGTGAATTTTTGCTTCTCTTCTCGATATGTTTTAGACTGGTTTTAAATGGGTCTCAAGGGTTTTCTTCCTTGACATAGTTTTTTATGAATGTTGAAGTTCAAACTCCTGCATGTTATTTATGTGACCGATGTGTCCTTGAAGTCACCTCATTCACTTTTTACACTCCATAATACCACTACAGAATAGGAAATACTCTGGTCCCATTTATACATCACATGTTGTGTATCAAGAATCTTGTAAATACCCTTTGTTGAAACCAGGATTCATGGGATTCTTGTACCTTCGTCGGGGTTGCACATTAAGTTTTCTTTTCTTACAAATACTATCTCAAGTCAAACATTTTTTCAGAAAAATGGGACGCATTTGATCCAATTTCAAAACCATGCAATTTAAAGAAACATCCCTTGGTTATGTTTGGTGGATGTTGAATAAGAACTAAAATGATTTTTTTAGAAACCCTAACGCTCTTTAACACAGCGTTCAGCTTTTAGTTATATAAAAAAAAGAAACCCAATTTTGGTTCCTAGTTGTTGTTGAAATGGAAAGTGACTAGAGTTGAAGCACATTGATTGGCTCTGTTTAGTATTGAATGATTGAAGAAATGAATACTCCTTGTTCTGAAATCAAAATTTTAAAGATTAGGCTATAGAAAAATGAATATCTTAATGATATTTTGGAGTTCAAGAGTTATGTTGAAAATCTACTTGGAGTGCCTAAACCCAGTTTAGGTTCTCAAATGTTGTTTTCTTTTGCAGTGGTATAAGTTGCATTGAATTACTACTTATTATAAATAAGAATGGTTTGAATACAAACACATTTGTTTGAAGGACAAACGCAGCCTAGTTGATTGCATTTCAATGTTTGTTAAGCTGAATATTGACACAAACATTATGGATGGAAGTTGGCATCTATTTCAATTCTTAGACATGGTTATTTTTGGTTTTGGGTATTGGAATAAGAATGAAATGCAAATGAAATATTTTGTTTCTTATACACATGATCAATTCCCTCATATTTTCACTTTTCATAAGTTATTCCTTCATTCCCATATTCATATATCATTTCAAATGCTCATTTATCTTTCCTCTTGTGGTTTGAAATTAAATACTTCATGTCGAATTGATATAGATATTAGGAACAAGAATATACATTATGATCGACATATGTATATGATTTTGGTCGGACTTTGAAGTATTATGTTATAGGCAGGTTATGTTTGAAAAATCCATTGTTAATTTTACTTAGGGACAATTCCCTCCATATTTTAGTTTTTATGAGTCATTCCCGGCTCCCAAATTCCATTTCCATTTTATTTCAAAATCTTCCCCCTAATGTATAATTGACTTCTTGATATTAATGGATTAACGGTGGAAAATGTAGACTTAGCAAGGCATGAATGAAGAAGTTGTTGACAAATAGTTTCATTTTGAAAATGTTTAATGATAGATTTTTGTGAACATGTGCCATCGCATTTCCTTATCATTATCTCACTTTTCACACATTACAAACCCCATCATATTCCTTAAATACATTTGTTCTCTCATGTTCTTAAATAAAAATGGATTAAGTGGCGGAAAAGAGTTTAAGGGTAGAATTGATTTTTGGGTTGACATTCCTTATGTCCTCGATTGCTTACATGTTTATTTGTTGTCAATGGAGCTCTTTCTAAGTTATTTTATGCAAATAGTATTTGATGCTTATTAGTTATTTTATGCATGCTATAAATTTACCTTGTACTTATAGATGAGTTTATTTAGTAAAGGAAGTGGTGGTAGAGGAAACAGGGGAAGATGAGGGAGGCCTTATGATTTTTTGGGTAAAAAAATACTTTGTTTCTCTATCCACTTTGATGTTGATTCTGAAGAATTCAATCAACTCCTACAAACTGGTTTCTTAAACCTAGTAGGTCAAGGGGCCTTCCAACCCCGTCCTCCATCTGAAAGACCTCCCCTTTAACCTCATTCAAGCATTTCTGGTATTCTCGTATAGCCACATGTTTCATTACCTCCTAAGATTCCAGCCAATGATGGTTGGAATGATATTGTTAATCCTCCTCGACGTCAATCCCAAGGATGGACCACGGATTCATTTTCTTTACCTCCAGCTCATCCAAAGTGATCTACCCTCCATATTACATCATAATCTTCTCATGCCAATTATTCTCAACCAATAAAGAATCTTAAATCTCAAATTTATGAGCTTGAGCCTAGTAAAGGAACAAAACTTGTCCATTCTGTCAACTCTGATCAATCAGTAACTTCCTCACATTAAGTCACCTCTCATGCCAAATATCCAAAAAATTAAAGTAAACACATTTTCTTTGAATACATGCATCCAGAAGCATAAGCAACTAGAGTTAAATCACCTATTAATGAATATTTGGAAGTCATAAAGCCACATGAAAGTAAACAAAGGCAGGTTGCGTTAGATAAAAAAATGTGACTTCTGATTTTATAGTGTTATTGTGATGATTTTACTATTGAGAACAGTTCTGGTTATTATTTTCTGGACAGTGGTATGCTTTGGACAGGTTGATTATTCATCATTTTTGGATATTTTTACAACATTATTGTTTTTGGGGCAGCTTATGGTATATTTATTTTGATATATTTATGATAGACTTTTGACTTAGACAAAAATCTGATATATTTATTTTTAATAAATACAATTATCATTCAAGAGTCACAAGGATGTTTATATGCATTTCTATGAGTTGATTGGGATATGTGTTATGTTGATAATTAAATCGATGTTGGATGGCATTAATTTGTATCTATTTTTAAGAAAAAAACAAGGGGGGTATGTTTAAAGTTCAAAAGGTCATTAGGGGGTCCCCACTTATTAGTTAGTATTTAATTTATCCTTATCATTAATTACTATTGTTATCTAAATTATGAGTTGTCCCCATTAACTAAAATTAGTTAATGATTTAACTAAAAGTAGTTTAACTTATCAAACTAATTTTTGGAAGAAGAAAAGAAGATTTAAAGGGACAAGAGAAGGAGAGTGATAGAGAGAACAACTCTGATAAGGGCTTATCTTTATTTTTAAGTGAGATTAATTTACTATTTCATTCATCTCAGAGATACATAAGTGCTAAGAACTTCTTGTTGATAGCAGGATCCTATTGAAGGTGGAAATAAGGAGAACCAAGAAGTATTGATTTGTTGATAGAATTCACAAGGTTGGTCATCTATCTCTGATAGTATGTGGGTTCTTATTAGATTTTTGGATTGGTTTTCAATATTGAATAAGGATTTTGTCCATAGTCAAGGCAGTGGCATTTGTGGCATGTCATTTCATCTTTGTTTCAGTCTTGGTTCACTTAAAGATACCAGTAGTCTTTGTATGATGTAATATACCATATTTGACTACTAAGTCTCATTCTATTCCTTACCTTTTCGGTATGAATAATGTTGTTGTATGTATTTCATATTTGAATAAATAAAATATTTGGATGGTTTTGAAGTCTCATTTGAGTTACTGTGCAATCTTACATCAGATTTGTATTTCTAAAGCTGTTCAAAAATTTTAAAAATATTTTATTTTATAAATGTTTTATTTTCTTTGACATAATACAATTATAAAAGATAGTGTTAATTCCAAGGACATATTTCTTGAGGATTAATTGATTTTTTTGTAAAAAGGGGCTATAAACACAGGGTGATAATCTCGACTATTTTTCTCTAACTACGAAAAAATCAAAAATGGTGGTATTAGGATAAAACCATTCCTTTTCATTAACTTTCATTTGGCAACCATATTGGGGAATCTTCAATATTTCTCTGGTAGTTGCATTTCATTTCTTTATTTTTTGTGTTTTTCGTACTTAATATTCTTATTTTTATTCATTGTTTACATGACCATACTTGATGTGTGTCAACCTAACATTGGTGATGGTTTATATGATCAAACCAACATTTCTCTAACTTTTTTTAATACAATTTTGGAAACATCCCATACACGAACTGAACTTTATCAATCTTGGGATGTTATTTCTAAAGATATTAGAATTAGAGAACAATGGGAAGCCCAACAAAGTCCGGTCATAAATCAGCCTCGTCGTTAAGAAAATATCTTATGTCCTCTGGATATCATTCTTCATGAAGAATGAGAGGTTTGTCTCCAGAAATTAATCATGTCTTAGCAATAGGAAGAAGAAAGTTTATCATTGAAACCCTACGGGGAAAACATCGCGGATCTTTGTCTGATTCTTTCATCTCGTCAGTATCATTTATCCCTATCACCTACAAAATGACATCTTCCAATTATTCTTCTGGTACTAGTCAATCTTCTTTTTCACAATCCTCCTCTTCATCCATAATCGGGAGTATTTTTCAGTCATCAAATTCCATTTCAATCTACCACCAATCCTGCCAAAGTAATCAAGAAATTTGGTTTATTCCAGTCTGAGGAAGATGCCACCACTACACTATGGCATGTGTATTCACCTTTATATCGTTCTCCAGCTACTAATCCCCTTCCCAAATTCAAAGATAATTTGCCTAATTTTTCAGGAAATGGCACCATTTCTACATAGGAACGTCTTAGTGCATTTTCTAATGTGTGCCACAACATATGAGCAAATGATATTGATACATGTATTTGTTTATTCATTAATTATTTAGAAGGGAAATTTGTTGTTGATTTTAATGAATTTCCTCCTAAAGTCTTTTCGACTTGGGATGAACTAGTTTGTTGGTTTAAATCAACATATGGGCAACCAAAGAATCCAACAGATTTGTTAAAATATTATAATAACATTGTTTTACAAATAACCATTAAATATTTCAATCTTATATTCACCAAACTATATAATCAAATCCTTGAGATGATTTGTCCTCATAAACAATATGCTTTCATTCGGTACTATAATGCCTTACCCTCTTCTTATCATCATAGGTTAGAAGAGAAAATTGTGAAAAGCCTAGAATCTTCACTCCAAACTTATTTGGAGTATGAGGAACAAATGGAAAGAATAGGTATTCTTGAGGAAGATTTTGTTAAGCAGAATCAAATGTCGACTGTGCTATAGTTGGTTCAAGATATGAGAAATCGGATGATTTGTTTTGAAAGGAAAGGGATCACTACTAATTCAATCCATATTGAATCCTCTTCTCAAGTTTTTTAGAGAAATCAACCTATTAATTCCTTACCATATAATCAGCCAATGATTATTCTCTCTAGAGATTGGTGTAATTTTTTCAATGACAATCATGAAGAGAACACCTGTGAAGTTAAGGAAAAAGAACAGGAAAGAATCTTTGGAAAAAGAAATGAATTAATTGTCGCTACATTAGATTTCATTCCTGAAGAAGATGTAATGTTAGTGAACACTCGGAATAATATTATGTTGACAAGGGAAAGGGTGGAAATCCCAAAACTAACTTTTCCCCTAGCTCTTTTTCTCCAAGTACAAGTCCTCGTGTTGACAAAGTAGCACAAAGTCAAAGGAATTCAACCTATTTACCTTCATCAAAGTATAACATACTAAAAAAAATAGCTAACATAAAAGCAGATGCAACTCTCTTGGACATGGTCATTGTTCCTAAGCAACAACGGCATCTTAAAAATTACATGGAAGGTAAAAATTCTTAAGTAGCTAGCTTATCTTAAAACCTTTATGAATATGATTCACGTGTAAGTAGACTAGGTGTAAACAATTTTAAAAATTATGTTAAAAATCCACCTTTTTATATTTCTATAAATATTTTTGATAAGATAGCTCATTGATGCCTAATGGATGGTAGGTCTGGACCTAGTGTAATGTCTAAGATTATTATAGAAGAACTTGGCCTCTCTTGTACAAATGAAAATGCGAGAAGCATGTTGTCCTATAATAATAAACAACAATCTACGATCGATGAGATTAAAGATGTAACTTTAGTCCTTTGCATATGTCTAGAAATCAAAACCACTTTGAATATACAAGTGATTGACATGCTCGTTAGTAATTATTCAATCATTTTGGGTAGACACTGACATGATTTAACAAGTGGCTACTTATCTTTAGACAACTCTCATTTTTTTATTCCCAGAAATGGGAAAAATATAATTTTGTTAAGGGAAGGATGAATTTCACCGTACATTGAAAAAGTTCCTCAATCAAATGTAAAATTTATTGAGGAAGATACATGGGTGTTTATTCAATTTTCAATGATGAAGATGACACTTCTTTTGAACAACCCTATGATTATGAAGACGGTATATGGCATATGCACTTTGATGGTGCATGCTCAAATGAAGGTAATGGGGTCAGCATTGTCTTATATTCACATGTAGGAAAAATTCATAATTTTTCCTATAGACTTGAATTTTCTTGCACAAATAATGTAACTGAATTTGAAGCCTTGTTGTTAGGTATTGAAAATGATTATAATTTAGATTGTGGTCATCTTATTTATTTTGGAGACTCGGAAATTGTTTTCAATATGGTTAGGAAAATATATACTCCTACTAACAAGTTAATGAAGAGATGCACCCAAGATGTATAGGAATTGATCCAAAATCTATTGTCTTTTAACATCACTCATATTAAAAGGGAGACGAATTCTATCATTGATAGGCTAGCTATTTTTGCAGCTTGTCCTACAAGATATATACTTCCCCAAAGACCTGATTATATATTATTGTTCTTATTTATACCTCATCTTCCTAACAATGTAGAATCTTGGTAGGTCTTTCGTGACGATGAAAGCATGTGTGTTTTCTTGGAAAATGAGCTCTATAAGCCTAAGGAAATAATTTCTATTGAATATAATAAATTTCCTAAAGGATTGACTCCTCTTGAGAGATCATTTTCAATGAGTGATGTTGGAAGCCATAATGATAAGAAAGAAGAGGATTCAAAGTGAAAAATAGGGGATCTAATTCCCTTGAACATTATTACTCCTGAACAACCAAAAGTTTTAAAAGTTGGAGCTCAATGTTCTGAAGAAGAAAAGGCTAAATTCATGGATTTATTATGTGAGTTTAAGGATTTGTTTTCCTGGTCCTATGAGGATCTTTCTGGTTTCAATCCTAGTATTATCCAACATGATATTCCAATCAAGGAAGAAGCAAACCCAGTTAGGCAAAAATAGAGACCTGTTAATCCTTCACTTGAAGCTACCATTATAAAGGAAGTGGAAAAATTGTTGAATGCTCATATTATATTTTTAGTTAAATATTTCGAATGGGTATCTAATCTTGTTCATGTAAGAAAGAATTCTGGAGAAATCAGATTATGTGTGGATTTTCGTGCACTAAACAGAGCTACTGTCAAAGATAATTCCCCCCTCCCTAATATGGAATTAATTTTGCAGCAAATCGTTGGATCTCAAATGATGTCCTTACTCGATGCTTTTTCTAGTTATAATCAAATAAGAGTTAGGAGGAATTATAAATACAAAACCACATTTACTACTCGTTGGGGAAATTTTACTTATGAACGTATACCTTTTGGATTATCTAATGCAGGTGCCACTTTCCAAAGAGTTATGCAAATAGATTTCGATGATCTCGTTGCTAATATTATCCAATTATATCTTGATGATTTAATTGTTTATTAAAAAAACCGATCAAATCATTTTTTTCATCTTAAGCAAGTCTTTTTACAATGTAGAAAATTTGGTATGTCTTTAAATCCTAAAAAGTCTATTTTTAATGTTACTCAAGGTAAAATCCTTGGTCACATTGTTTCAAATTATGGGATCAGTATAGATCATGGAAGGGTTACCACAATCTTAAATCTTCCAACACCAACATCTAAAAAGGAAATCCAATGTTTCATGGGTAGGATAAATATGTTTAGAAGATTTGTTCCAAATTTCATTGTGATGGTTAAACCTATTCATAACATGTTGAAACAGGATCAATATTTCTCTTGGAGGGAATATGTCAAAAATGATTTTGTAGGAGGTAAGAAGGCAATCAGTTCAACTCTAGTTTTGGTGAAGTCAGATTTCAATAAAGAATTCACAATTTATACAAACTCAACATAAGAGGCAATTTTTGTTGTCCTTCTGCAAAAAGATGATAAAAATAATGAACAACATGTAGCCTAAATGAGTCAGAGATTAATTTATGATAAGATAAAATATTATTTTATCGAAAAACATTATTTCACTCTTGTTAAGGTTATAGAGAAATTTCTCCACTTCATCCTTGGCAAGCACACACAGGTAAAAGTCCCTTTACCTGCTGACAATTTTTTTCTTTCACAAACTCACCTTTCTAGAAAACTCATGCACCGGCTCGCAAAGATTCAAGAACATGATTAATGATTACTACTTATAATACTATTAAGGGGCGTGACTTATCACTTCACTTGGCTCAACATCCTGAACCAAGTGACTCTTTTAAAAATAATGAAAATGCATTATCAACACTTTTCTTTATCAAAAATCAAAATCTCGACCTCGCTCAGCATCCTTGGTATAAGACATGATTATTACTTACAATATCAAAAATTTCATGATTAATTATAATCTCATCAACAAGGTAGGTTACGTCTCGAAGCCTCCAAATATCTAATTTTGGGAAATTCTTTATTTCGAAGATCTGTTGATGGGTTGTTATTACAATGTATTGATGATATTACAGCCCAAAAAATATTGAAACAAATACATGGATCACCAGACTCAAATTTACATATTGGTGGTCATTTTTCAGCAAGGACTATTGCCTTCAAAATCCTAAGAACATGGTATTATTGGCCTTTCATTTTTTTATTCTTTCAAGTTTATAAGGGCCTGTGATAAATGTCAAAAACTTGTTGGCAGGGGTCAATTTTCTGGTATGCCTCTACAACTTGTTCTTATTGATTTTCCATTTGCTAAATGGAGTTTAGATTTCATTGGTCCCATAAATCCTCCATATTTTGTAGGACACATTTTCATACTCATAGCTATAGACTACTTCACCAAATGTAATGAAGTTGTACCACTTAAACATGCACAAGATGAATAGGTAATATCCTTTTTGGAATCAAACATTTTCTCTCGTTTTGGTTTTCCTCTTGAAATTGTTTTAGATAATGGTTCGGCATTTATTTCTTTGAAATTCACTAAATTTATTATAAAAATTGGTTTGAAACACTTCACTTCTTCTACCTATTATCCACAAGGAAATGGGCAAGTTGAGTCTATTATTAAGAATCTAATCAAAATTTTGAAGAGAATAATAGATGATATGCCCCATCAATGGCATACGCTACTTATTTACGCTCTTTGGTAATATATAACCACCACCAAGTATAGCATTGGCCATACCCTATTCCAAATGTTATATGTCCAAGAAGCCATCATGCCCATAGAATTGGAACTTACCTCACTTAGGTTGGCATTAAAGTTGAATAATTAAATTCATCAAATATTTCCCAAAGAATTAATGTTTTTCTTTCCCTAGAGGAACAAAGAAAACATGCTTTAGAAAATTAAAAAAGAAGGTAGTAAACACTAAAAAGGTATTTTGATAAAAAAGGGTAAATCTGCTATTTTCATAGTTGATGACAAAGTCTTACTTTGGAATGCCACACATGCCGAAAGGGAAAACACTCTAAGTTTCAAAAGTTGTGGTTGGGTCCATATAAAGTCGCTTATGTCATAGGTAATAAATATTATTTATTGAAGGACATGGAAAAGAGACTATTTTCATTTACAAATAATGGCTCACATATGAAGCATTATGCTAAGCCAGACTGATTTGATCGATTATTTTAAATGCTTCCTATATATATTTTCATAGTTGGTTTTCCTTTCTTTATCAATTTTGATTCAATTCTATTTCAACATTTTGTTTTCTTTATTTGCAAGTCCATTTGCTTTGTCATGTCAACTACACATTATATTGAAATTGCAAAATATATGAGAGAGGGAAGAGATAGATGATGTTCTTAGGTTCGTAATACTACTTATGTAGCAATTGCAAAACCTACGGATATTTTTCTAATCCATGAAATGATAGTATTCTTGCTTCTTATTTCTTATTCTCCCCTCCATATTGTTTACTGCAAGAGTATATCAGAGAAAAATTTATAGTTCTATAAATTTGACATAAGAAAAAACAAAAATTCTCGGTTTTAGCGAATTCAAAAATTGTCTATCCTGTGGAGTCACTAGATGTTGACTCATAAAATCACCAACTAAGCCATCAAGCCTGCAAATGATTGCAAGGCACTATTTTTTGAAATTTTTATTATCTATTATTTATAAATACTTAACTATAGGTGGGACCCCCTAGCAAAAGAAAGAAAATTGGCAATCCCCTTGTTATAAGAGTTAATGATAGAATTTGATTTTACTACAATTTATTGGAGGTATCTTGTTTCATATTGACTATCCATTGGGGTTTCTCCAATATATGGCGATTGAAAAATGTATAATTGTTTTCCATGTTATTAGTTATAATAACAAAAAGAATGGACAAAAATGCATGGTCATCCTATCCAAATGTGTGCTAATGGTTGATGTTTTCAAAAGGTGGGTATCATATTAAATTTCTCATAGAAAATGCAAGTTCGAAGTGATATGGTGGTCTTTAATTTTAAAATTTGGTCGATATATCACAAAAATCCAACATGAAATGGTACTCGAATGACATAACACAACCTTACATGTTGTATGATAGTGTCGGGCTCTCATATATACTATGTCTTTTCTATATTGAAAGGTGGCATGATGAAGTTTAAAAGTTGGAGATTCTTTCCAACATTATGAATATGGTATATTGTTTTGATTTCATATGGCATATTGTTTTCATTCGAACATTTCCTTAAGTATTTACTGCAATACATATACATCATTGCATCATCGGGTTGGCAATAAATGTGGGTTAATTGAGAATGATGTTGAGTTGGATGTTGTTCCAAATAGAATTAAAACTTGGCTGATATGGATATTAAAGCACATGAATTATTGCATATGTGGCATGGTAAGTTATATTTCTATTCATTGTGGTTGATTAGTAGAAGTATGATTTAGGAAAAGAGTTAATGTTGAGGCGACGTCAGCTTCCATGCATTGAATGCATGAGACTCGAGATTTTTCGTTGAGGTTACCACCCTTGAACATTTTGGCATTTTCATTTTGATGGTTTTGGAAACAAGCTCTAGAGAAATTTATGTGTCTAATCCTTGACCGTGGTTGTTTTGACACTAAAACTCATCTTTTCCAAGAAAAAGGAAAGCTTCTGGTGAAGGTATGTGACTATAGCCTATACCCATCAAATACATGTCAAAATTTGCAATGGTAATTTAGAAAAAGCTTTGTATGACTGTAAATGAGTGTGTTTCTTTGTTTTTGGGATTGTTATTTGGTGTTTTTCCTATTTGGAAATGATATGTTCACATGAACCGTTTCAAAGTTCCTACTGATAAATCCACGGATTCACTTCTATCCAAAGAAAAAATAATGTGAAGTCTTGCTTCTCTTTTCAATATGTTTTACACTAGTTTTAAAATGGGCCTGAAGGGTTTTCTTCCTTGACATATTTTTTTTATGAATGTTGAAGTTCAAACTTCTGTCTGTTATTTCCATGGCATATGTTTCCTTGAAGTCACCTTATTCACTTTTTACACTCCATAATACCACTGCAAAATAGGAAATCCTATGGTCGCATTTATACATAACATGTCGCGTTTCAAGAAGGTTGTAAATACCCTTTGTTGAAACCAAGATTCATGGGTTTCTTGTACCTTCATCAAGGTTGCACCTTCAATTTTATCTTCTTGCAAATGTTGTCTTCGGTCAAGAATTTTTCAAACAAATGGGACACATTCAATCCCATTTAAAAACCATGCAATTTAAAGAAACATATCTTGGTTTTGTTTGGTGGATGTTAAATAAGAATTAAAATAATTTTATTAGAAACCCTAATGCTCTTTAACACAGCGTTCAACTTTCAGTTATATAAATAAATGAAACCCAATTTTGGTTCCTAGTTGTGGTTGAAATGGAAAGTGATTGGAGTTGAAGAACAATGATTGGCTCCATTTAATATTAAATTATTGTAGAAATGAATACTCCATGTTATTAAATCAACATTTTAAAGAATAGGCTACAACAAAATGAATATCTTAATGATATTTTGGAGTTCAAGAGTTATGTTGAAAAATCTGCTTGGAGTGCCTAAACCCAGTTTCGGTTCTCAAATGTTGTTTTCTTTTGCGGTGGTATAAGTTGCATTGATTTACTTCTTGTTATAAATAAGAATGGTTCGAAGACAAACAAATTTTGTTTGAAGGACAAACTCATCCTGGTCGATTGCATTTCAATGTTTACTAAGATGAATATTGACACAAACATTATGGATGGAAGCTAGCATCTATTACAAGTCTTAGACAAGGTTGTTTGTGGTTTTGGGTATTGGAATAAGAATGAAATGCAAATGAAATATTTTATTTCTTATACACAAGATCAATTCCCTCATATTGTCACTTTTCATAAGCTATTCCTTCATTCACATATTCATATATCATTTTAAATGTTCATTTATCTTTCCTCTTGTTGTTTGAAATTAAATAATTATTGTTGAATTAATATTGATATTGGGAACAAGAATATATAATGATTGACATATGTATATGATTATGGTCATACTTTGAAGGATTATGTTATAGGTTGGTTATGTTTAACAAATCTAGTGTTAATTTTTCTTAGGGCCAATTCCCTCCATATTTTCATTTTTCATGAGTCATTCATAGCACCTTCCCTTTTATTTCAAAATATTCCCCCTGATGTATAATTTACTTCTTGATATTAAGGGATTAACAGTGGAAAATGTAGACTTGGCAGGGCATGAATGAAGAAGTTGTTGACATATAGTTTCATTTTGCAGATGTTTGATGATAAATTGTTTTGAACATGTGTCATCACCTTTCCTTATCATTATATCATTTTTCACACATTAAAAACCCCATCATATTCCTTAAATACATTGATTCTCCCATTCTTAAATAACAATGTCTTATGTGACGGAAAAGATTTTAAGGGTAGAATTGATTTTTGGGTTGACTTTCCTTGTATGTCCTTTATTACTTGCATGTTTGTTTGTTGTCAATAGAGCTCTTTCTAATTTATTTTATGCAAATGGTATTTTATTCTTATCATTTATTGTATTCATGCTCTAACTTTACCTTGTACTTATAGATGATTTTATTTCGATAGAGGAAGTGGTGGCAGAGGAAACAAGGGAAGAGGAAGGAGGCCTAATGATTTTTGGGGTAACAAAAGACTTCGCTTCTCTATCCATTTTGATGTTGATTTAAAAAAATTGAATTAGCTCCTACAAACTGGTTTCTTAAACCTAGCAGGGCAAAGGGCCTTCCAACCACGTCCTCCAACTGAAAGACCTCCCCTTCAACCTCATCCAAGCATTTATGGTATTCATGTACAACCACATGTTTCTTTACCTCCTGAGATTCCAGTCGATTATGGTTGAAATGATACTGTTAATCCTCCTTAGCATCAATCCCAAGGATGGCCCACAACTTCATTTCCATTCTCCACCTCCTCCAAAGTGATATGCCCTCCATATTACATCATAATCTTATCATGCCCATTCTACTCAACCATTAAAAAGCTTAAATCTCAAATTCAATATCCCAAGCCTAGTAAAGGTAAATGACCTACCCACTCTGTCAACTATGATAAATCAGTAAATTCCTCACATTCAGTCACCTCTCATGCCAAGCATCCAAAAAATGAAAGTAAACACATTTCCTTTGAGGACATGCATCTGGAAGCCTCAGCGGCAAGAGTTAAAGCACATGTTAATGAATATTTGGAAGTCATAAAGCCACAGGAAAGTAAACAGAGGCAAGTTGCCTCACATAAAAAATATGAATTTTGATTTTATAGTGTTATTGGGATGATTTTACTATTGAGAACAGTTTTGGTTATTATTTTATGGACAGTGGTATGCTTTGGACAGGTTGATTATTCATCATTTCTGGATATTTTCATAGCAGTATTGTTTTTGGGGCAGCTAATGGTATATTTATTTTGACATATTTATGGCAGCCTTTTGACTTAGACAATAATATGATATATTTATTTTTAATAAATATATTTATCATTTGGGAGTCATAAGGATGTTTATAAGTATTTCTATGAGTTGATTGGATATGTGTTATGTTGATAATTAAATCGATGTTGGATGACATTAATTTGTGTCTATATTTAAGGAGAAACAAGGGGGATATGTTTAAATTTCAAAAGGTCATTAGGGGGTCCCCACCTATTAGTTAGTATATCCTTATCATTAATTATTATTATTATCTAAATTGTGAGTTGTCCCCATTAACTAAAATTAGTTAATGATTTAACTAAAAGTAGTTGAACTTCTCAAACTACTTTTTGGAATAACAAAAGAAGATTTCAAGGGACAAGAGAAGGAGAGTGATAGAGAGAACAAATCTAATAAGGTATTATTTTGCTTCTTAAGTGAGATTAATTTACTATTTCATTCATCTCTAAGATACATAAGTGCTAAGAACTTCTTGTTGATAGAAGGATCCTACTAAAGGTGGCAATAAGGAGAACCAAGAAGTATTGATTTGTTGATATACTTCACAAGGTTGATCATCTGTCTATGATAGTCTGTGGGTTGTTTTTATGGTAAATTCCCCCGTGTGGATAGGTGAAACTCCCCTTGGATCAAGACCCCTCTTGATCCAAGACACAAGAAAACAAATGGTGAACTACTTTCCTCTTAGACATATTTCGACAATTATAATGAGAAGGAAGAGATGGATGACCTACCTTTTCATGACGGTTGTCCTC
Organism: Picea engelmannii; assembly: GCA_009831015.1. Lineage (NCBI taxonomy): Eukaryota > Viridiplantae > Streptophyta > Pinopsida > Pinales > Pinaceae > Picea > Picea engelmannii. The sequence continues at coordinate 115,512 of ML793581.1, forward strand.
ACTACTCCAACCTTTGACCTTGATGTCCAAGATCCTAGGAAAAAGAAATGACCTACAAAGAACAAAGAGAAACCTCTTTCTTCCACACTATATTTTTAAGTGAAAATAGATCTATCTATGATGAATTTACAACAATAGACATGCATACACTTGAACGCATAGACATGAGAGGAATAGGCCAAGTTGTGTATTAATGGAAAGCCAACAAAATGGAAGAACTTACAATATCGAGTTTGGTGTTGCAGCAACTCCTTCAAGATCTCCTTTCCATCCCCTTAGTTCTCGCACAATCATAAGTATGATGATGTCAATTCTCGTCCCTTTTACCCAAGAATGACCTCCATTATATAGGAGTTTGAGGCATAACAACCTTGAGATATTTTGGGAATATGGTTGAGAATTTATCTCCATAAGTTGGGATTTGGATTATCAAATGAATATTGATTTTTCCTAATATGGAGCTAAGAGATATGACTTGAATCCTTGACCCAAACAAACTTAATCTTCCTGGATCTTTCCCTTAGAAAAAGGTGACATAGTTGTAACCTCTTCATCACTCCCATAACACTGAGAACGAAGCAATGATATCACTCCCTCATAACTAAGAAATGAGTGATGACAAGGGTTCATCGCTCCATATACATGGTGTTGTGAGAAATATTACCCTGTTGATAGGTTAAGCTCCCCTTAGCCAAGTTTTCTTCATTCTAGAAAGAATAGATCAAGTGGACACTAACATCCCTTTCTCCTGTCTATTCACACATGAAAATGAGAAGATGGAAAAGGAAATCAGAGTGCACCATTTTCAAAGGTTTTCCTCGTTGCTCCTTGTTGCTCCAGCATCATATCTAGTCCTAACTCAAACATGATCTTCCTGCACTTAAACAGAAGTATCTTCCTCTTATACTACTTGGACAAGGTTAGATAAAAGCAAATACAACTACATGAAACAAGCATGATATTTGTATGTAAACTTTAAAAGAGACAAAAGTATGTGAATAGGCCAGGCTATAATTATTAAGAGAAACAAGGCTTACATCCATGATGTGATGCAGATCTTTCTCCATGCTTCTCCTATCTAGCCCTTGCATGAATGTCTTGATATCAAAACAATGAAGCTTCAATGGATTCCTCCTCCCCTCTCACCTTGGAATGTCCTCATTATATAGGATTTGGAGGCTTAACCACCATGGCGAAGATCACTCACTAGATCCACTAAATTGGGATCTCCAATATTTTTAAGGAGAAAATATCTCTCAAGGATTTTAGGGAGAAAATATCTTTCAAGGATTTTAAGGAGGAAATATCTCTCAAGATCTACCAAATTAGGATTTTGGTTTGAGAAAATCTCTCAAACATCCATGAGACTCTCAAATTCTCCTTGAGATTAGGAAACTAAATGTGAGGTGGATTCTCAAACTAAACTAATTTTGTTTTTTTGAACAATAATGAATAATACATGTGAACATATTATTTTGACCTTCATATGATAAATTTATCCTCCACATTGACTAGGGATTGTGAAAAATGTTCTTTCAAGGTGCCAAGGTGTTGCGACACTTAGTAAAGTACATACGACACTTGACAAAGTCCATGCAACACCTAGTTCGGTGCATATGGCACTTTATGACACTTGTGACACTTAGGTGTAGATAGGTGTGATACTTAAGTGTAACATTTTGGTGTGTAAGAGATTCCCCCTAAAAGTGTGAGGTCAGAAGAGAAATTGATGGCCGAAACACTTTACAAAATATGTACGCCAAGGGATGATAGAATAGGACATCCTAGTGGAAGCTGCAAACAAAAATCAAATAGTATCAGTATATATGTATCATCCACGAGGCAGAAATACCTATGCTCAGAGTAAACTAACTCAAAGCATGGTTGTCGACCAATACACTATGGATCCATGAAAGTATTGACTAAGGATATGGCCACCGAAGATACATTGTGGATCCATACATCCATGATTGAATTAGGTCGTAGCCATGAAAAATTACACAATGGATCTACGATATGACAACAAAATAGCCACAGACCAATACAAAGTGGATCTATGTGACAGTGTACATCAGTAATATTATTCTCGATCACAACCTGGGTTAGGCACATAACACTGGTAGGCACCTGTAACATCCTCGCTCACCCATGGTCGGGACACAATACATGAGAGAACGCTTTCTTTCTCTCTGCAAAACATACTGTAACATACTCAGCCTACAAACTGAGTTGTGCCACATAAATTTTATGAACTGCATGCAATTAAAACATATACACACAGAACTCTTGCGGAAATTCATATATAAAACGTAACCATACAAATACATTATGTAAAAACATGAATTCATACTGAAATAACAGTAAACATAGACATGCAGCATATACAAGAAATACCCATAAACATACAGACAGTTATAACCACGCATAGGATAAACCCATAAAACTGAACACGTAAATAATAATGTAGCATGTAAATTTATCACACAGTTGACACTTATCTTGGTAAGAATATCACCAAATGTGTGCAGAACTTCCACGAACCTCCCAGCCTTAGACCACACTGCTCATCACTCTCAGCAGTGGGTCACCCCCGAGCTGGGACTAAAATACACCCGGGTAAAGGCATTCCTAACTAGGCTAATGGTTCACAGACAACAAGAAAGACTCTGTCACAGGTTCCAACTCAAACTAATAGCCTACAGTCCCTCATTCCCCACATGCATGTCCCACCCAGAAAGTGTGCCCCTTCTTTGCTCAATAGTCCTTCAGCTGCCACACTTCCTTTCTGGGCTTCAGCAATAGGTCGAACAGGAAGTCTTAGAGCCCTGTAGCTGCAGTTTAGCACCTTCAAGAAATCAATTCCCCATCAATTCTCTCACCCAGAGAGAAATTTCTCACAGGCCTGACAACCCGCCTCTTCAATACCCCGAGGGCCTGACAACCCACTTCTTCAGTCTAGCTCCCAAGCTAACCAGCTACACAAACAGGTATCGTTATGGATACAGGTTCAGGTACATTCATGATGGTATGAAGGGTATCTCAATGGGTGTGTGAATTCTCATGGATGATTGATTGGATGCCTCTATGATAGAAGGAATGATGGAAAGAATGATCGGAAATGAACTAAGTCCAAACAATAGGTATGCATGTCCCCAACTTGATACTTTTCATGTTGGGAGCTACTTTGGCCTACTTGTCCCCAACTTTGGAACTTAGGATAAAATAATTATCCATACTTTATACTTTAAGAAATATTAATATAATATTCATTTTTGGCTTAAGCTCCCTAGCTTAGCCCTTTTCCTTAACTTTTAGCCCTCCCTTTCCCTAACTAGTGGAGTTTAGTCCCCCGTACTCTTTTATCGTGGGTGGTCTACATGCAGGGATGTATTTTATATTAATTATGAGATATATACAAAAGCAGGCGCACTAGCCTTTAACATCTAGGCTCTCCGACCTAATAACCACAAAATTGGCTCACCGACCTATAAAACACAACATATGCATAAAGGCTCCCTGGTCTCGAAATCGTGCGCACTTAAGTTGTTGCACGCAGTATCCTGGAATGTGCACACTTCATCATTTTACTGCGCAGTACATGCGCGCAATATGCCATGAAAGGTGCATACAAAAATGATATCAAATAGCTCACCAGCTTAAGTACATTTGCAATTGGGTTCGGCCTAGGGATATTAAAATCCCCTCCCCTTATTTTTGCATCGTCCTCGGTGCATTATGTAAACACATACAACAAAATTTTCAAAAATCCTCAAAAGATGCGGGTATTATGCCTGCATTGCATCCTCATGCTCCCAAGAAGCATCTTTAGGACCTAACAAGGTCCATAGAACTTTACAAGGTCCATAGGACCTTTACAAGACCTATGGATCGATTATGGAGTTGTTTTATTTTTCGGTCCAGAATGTGTACTGGATGCACTTGAAAAGCGCCCTCTTGCTCCACCTGAATCACATTCCAATCAATGACATGATTAGCATCAGGTATATATTTCTTGAGAAATGATACATGGAATGCATTATGAACAGACATAGATGCAGGCAATGCAATCATATAAGCTACTAGACCAATCCTCTCTAGGATTTCAAACAGCCTACAATAGCGAGCTACCAACTCGGAACAATTTCCCAACTTCGAGGAACTTTTGTTGGCTTTCACTTTTAAAAATACGTGGTCTCCCACATTAAATTCCCTGTGAATTTTGCCCTTATCAGCATAGATTTTTTCCTGTCTTGGGAAGCCTTTAAATTTTTCTTTATTTTTATCATTTTCTCCTCCATTTCCCTGAGAAAATCTTGCCCAACCACTGCTCTATCTACTGGGCTATCCCAGCTTACTAGTGTGTTGCACTTTCTACCATAAAGTGCCTCAAATGGGCTCATCTTTAGAGATGTTTGGTACACATTGTTATAAGAAAACTATACCAAGTGTAGGTAGTCTTCCCATTTTGATGGTTTATCCATCACATACATCCCCGACATATCCTCAATCACTTGATTCAACCTCTTTGTTTTTCCATCTGATTCTGGATGATAAGTTGTACTAAAATTCAAATTTGTTCCAAATCCATTAAATAATCCTTTCCAAAATTTTGAGGTAAATTTTGGATCTCTATCAAACACAATTGTCTTGGGTAGGCCATGAAATCTAGCAATTTCTCTCATATAAACATCAGCAATGTTGGATTCCTTGTGAGTGAGCTTAACTGGAATAAAATGGGCAACTTTAGTAAGCTTATCCACCACTACCATGATAGAATCATGTTGTTTGTTTGTTCTAGGGAGATTGGTGATGAAATCCATTGTTACAACTTCCAATTTCCACTCAGGAATGGTTAATGGTTGTAGCAAACTAGTTGAGTGTTTATGGTCAGCCTTTACCTTTTGACATTACAAACATTTGGCAATACAATCAGCAACTTCTTTCTTCATGCTTGGCCAATGGTATTGGATTTTCACAGCTGCAATAGTTTTTTGATAACCTAGGCACCCAGCATAAGGTACATTATGCATTTCTCTCAATATCATATTTTTCAATTCCTAGGAATTTGGTACATAAATTATGCTCCTGTACATGATAATTTCATCATTATCTAGCTTGTATTCTTTAATTTTTTGCTGCAAATTACCTTGTTGTAATTTTGCCACTAACTCCTTGTAATGAAAATCTAATTTGGCAACCTCTATAATTATGTCCTTCAAATATGATTGGTACATGCTAATGGTTGTAGCATGCAACTCATGCACTCTTCTTTTGAGTGCATCAGCCACTTTGTTCTCTTTCCCCTTGATATGTTTTATATCAAAGTCATATTCATTTAGAAATTCTAACCATCTGTTTTGCCTAGCATTTAGAGTTGGTTGATCAAATAAATATTTCAGGCCATTATGGTTTGTTCTTAGCTCAAGCCTTTTCCCCATGAGGTAGTGCTCCATTTCCTCAAGGCATGCACTATGGCTGCCAACTCCAAATCATGAGTGGCATAGTCTCTTTCATGCTCTTTCAACTTCCTTGATTCTTAACATATAACAGACCCATTTTGACTGAGGACTCCACCAAGTCCATATTTACATGCATCTGTGCATATAATGAAGTCTTCATTTAGGTCTGCAATTCTTAGTATTGGATCACTTGTTAACAATTTCTTCAAGTGTTGGAAACTCTTCTCACAATTCGATGTCCATTGGAACTTCACACCCTTTCTTTGCAAGGAAGTGATTGGGTGTGCAATCTTTGAGAATCCTTCAATAAATATCCTATAGTGGCCTGCAAGGCCCATGAATGATCTGACCTCTGTCACATTCTTTGGCGTTGACCATTCTCTAATGGATTCTATCTTCTCAGGATCCATTGTTATCTCGTCCTTTGAAATGATATGACCCAAATAATGAATTTTCTTCTGATAAAATGAACACTTTCTCAATTGGGCATACAACTGATGCTCCCTTAATACTTGCAACACCATCCTCAAATGATGCTCATGCTCCATCTTGCTTCTTCAGGAAAAATACTAGGGTACCCCAAGGTGATACACTTGGGCGTATATACCCCTTCTTCAGAAGTTCTTCAAGATGCATTTGCAACCTCTTCATCTCTGGTGTACTCGTTCTGTAAGGAGTCTTGGACATGGGAGCTGCTCCAGGCATTAAATTTATAGAGAAATCAATATCTCTCTTTGGGGGTAGTCCTAGTATCTCCTTGAACACATCTTCAAAATCTTCCAGGACTGCATAATCTTCCAAACTTGGCACCTTATCTTTAGGTGTCTATTCCATATGAGCTACAAATATTTGGCACCCTTTTCTGTAATATCTCTTCAAGTGCAATGCTGAAATTTATCTGATGGTTACAACCCTGGGAATTCCATGTACTCTCCTTAGATTCTCATCCTCATCCAAGTAAGTAAATGCCATGTTATGATAGTCTAGGATAGCATGATGTTGATCCAACCAATCCATCCCAATTAGGAATTCATAAGAACCTAAAGGCAAGATGTTCAGATCTTCCCTGGTGTTCAACCCATTCATGTCCATAAGACATTGCTTAACCATCTCATTAAATTTTCTTTTGGCTCCGGTAGCCATCTGCACCAACCAATATTTCTGGTGTTTTCTTCTTGGCAAATGCAAACTTTCCACCATCTTAGGATCTATATAACTATGACTAGCTCCTGAATTAATTAAAATAGCAATGGTTTTGTTGTTGATCATACCTTCCACTTCAATCATGTGTGACTGATACTCTGATTTCTTTTTGTCCAGGGCTGCATAGATCCTTGGTACATTTATGCCCATGTCCTCCATTGTTTCATCTTGTTGTACATTGTGAAGAGTCCTCACTTTTTCACCTCTGTGAGGACAATCTCTAAACATGTGATCTCCTTTACAAAACCAACATTGAATAGGTGGTTTCCTTGGCCTTTGACCCCCTATCTCAATTGTTCTAGGTTCTCTAGAATTTGGTTGTCCCTGAGTATTATTTTTTAAGAATGGTGGTTTAGATCCCTTCTTCCTCTGATCCACCTTGAATTTATTTTTTCTTCCCAAGATTTTTGGAAAGTTGGCCTTGATTTTTTTTTATCATATAGCCATTTAGCTCGCCTTATGGTATCCTCCAATGTCTTTGGATCATCATATTGTATTTTGTCACTAATGAATGATGGAAATTCACTCAAATACCTTTGAATCTTAATTGTATCATCCTTGATGAAAGAGACATACTTCAGCAGTTCTAAAAACCTTCTCTCATATTCATCTATTGTCATACTCCCAATATTGAGTTCAAATAACTCTTCATTTTCTTGTCATGGTATATTTTAGTCAAGTATTTCTTCTCAAAATACTTCTTGAATTCCCTCCAAGTCACACTTTTCTCTTTAATGTGTTGCACCTGCACAAGTTGATCCCACCACATGGATGTCTTTCCCTTGAGTTGATAGATGGAAACTATTCCTTCTGTGTGAGATGAATAATTATGCAATTGAAAATGCTTTCTCATGCCCAGCATCCATGTCTCTACATCTTCATCCTTCTTGTGCTCACCATCAAATGTAGGAGGTTTGATTTTGTTCATTTCTCCTCGCAGTTCATCCACCCTAGAACTCTTGTACTTCCTGACAGGGGGTGGACTTGAGTTGTTTTTTTCTCTCTTATTGGAATGCCTCGGGGAGTGGTGGTGATGTCTTCTAACACTCCTTGTTCTTCTTTTCTCATCAGGAGACTTGTGACTTTCTTATTTTCTTGAGCCACTCTCCTTATCCAATTCATTTTCTATTATGTTCAATCTCTGCATTAAATTCATGTTGAAGTCTTCATGTTGCTCCTTGGATCTCATAAGCCTTTCATTATCATATTTATGGATTTGGACATCCTTCTGCAAATTTTTAATGGTCTCTACCATATTCATGTTTTCATCCCTCCCTTCTCCATGTCCATTGGAGTTTGTTCCTTCAATGCCCAAATGGACATTCATCCCTCTAATTTCATCTTCCTGGATTTATTTCCCATGTGCCTCTTTCATTTGTATGGACCATGTGTTGATCTTGATTTTATCTATTTGTTGTTAACTCTGCAAAATGTGCAGCCAACAAAACTTGTCAGGGTAATTGTTTCAACAATTTCATGAAAATATGAACCATTCTGGTTCAATAATATATCAGAAATATTTCTTCTGATTTCCTGGAAAATTGAATGCCCAGATCATTTTTTTGGGTGGATAATTAGATTCCACTATCTGAGACCTTTCCAACGCCTTCTCCCATGCTCAAATTCGAGTCTTGAGCAGAAAGTTATGGCTATTTGAAATTTGCTCATTAATTTTATTTTTTTTGTTCGTTTTTCAACTTGGCGCAACTCTGCACTGTAATTATGAAATTTCGCATCTAATCCATTGGAATTTTCATAGGATCTCAATTGGGTTTCCTCATATACCTATTATGGACATTCTTTCCAAATTTCATCTCTTTCTGGGTTTCGGGATGCTAGTTACAGTCTGCTGAAGTTCTAGGCCAATTTGTGTTTTTGGTCTAGAATGATACAGATACCTTATTTTCCATTTTTAACATTTTTAACCTACCCAGAAATTCAATTCATCTCTCAGAATTTCTTCTATGGTTTGATAGATTTCCATTGACTTCTCTTGTGCCTCAATCTGATTCTGGAGCAGAAACTTATGGCTTTTGGAAGTTAGATGGGTCTTAAAATTTAACCTCCATTGTTTGTGTTGTAACTTTCTCATAAAAGCTCCATTTGAAGAACGGTTTACACTATTAGAAATCTCTCTCCAGGATCTCGTGGTTTTTTAGTAGCTAAAAATGTTGTTAAAGCCCTCAAAAACGCGCTACAAAAAGATGGTGTTCAAATGATATAAAGCGTCGCAGAAAATCACTCGTTTTCTGTTGTTATTCACCCTCCAAACGACTTCGCACGCACAAATTTCAACCTGTAAAACCATATTTAGCATGTGCAACAACACCACGAGGTAAATTTTTCTCCGCACACCTATAACCATTGTGCATCACTTATTTTTCACGTCAATAACTAGCGCGCACTACTTTTGTGTCATGCACCAATATCCACTGTGCATAGTTTTCGTATCGCACACTGATATTACACGCACATTTCACTCTACACACTGCACCGTGCCAAAGTTTAGTATGCCCCTACCGTGCACCACTACTCTACGCGCACTATTAATCTACGTGCACTATTAACTAAACTTTCGTGTGACAACATTTACCCACATTGCACACGGAGCAACCAAACTCCTTTGTGTTGTGCCAATACTGCACACACCACGTGCACCATTATTATGTGTGTGCACATTGTGTGCACCATATTATGTGTATGCACACCGCGCAATTGTAGAACTTCATATATAAAATGTAATTATACAAATATATTATGTAAAAACACGAATTCATACTGAAATAATAATAAACATAGACATGCAGCATATACAGGAAATACCCATAAACATACAGATAGTTATAACCACGCATAGGATAAACCCATAAAACTTAACACATAAATAATAATGTAGCATGTAAATTTATCACACAGTTGACACTTATCTTGGTAAGAATATCACCAACTGCGTGCAGACCTTCCATGAACCTCCCAGCCTTAGACCGCACTGCTCATCACTCTCAGCAGTGGGTCACCCCTGAGCTGGGACTAAACTCCACTTGGGTAAAGGGATTCCTAACCAGGCTAATGGTTCACAGAAAATAGGAAATACTCGGTCACAGGTGCCAACTCAAACTAACACCCTACAGTCCCTCATTCCCCACATGCTTGTCCCACCTAGGAAGTGTGCCCCTTCTCTGCTCAACAGTCCTTCGGCTCCCGCACTTCCTTTCCCGACTTCAGCAGTAGGCCGGATAGGAAGTCTCAGAGCCCTGTAGATGCATTTAAGAACCTTTAGGAAATCAATTCCCCAGCAATGCTCTCACCCAGAGAGAAATTTCTCATGGGCCTGACAACCCACCTCTTCAATATCCCACGAGTCTGACAACATTCTTCTTCAATCCAGCTCCCAAGCTAACCAGCTACACAAACAGGTATCGTTATGGATATCGGTTTAGGTACAGTCATGAAGGTATGAAGAGTAGCTCAATGGGTGTGTGAATTCTCATGGATGATTGATTGGATGCCTCTATGATAGAAGGAATGATGGAAAGAATGCCCGAAAATGAACTAAGTCCAAACAATATGTATGCATGTCCCCAACTTGACACTTGTCATGTTGGGAGCTACTTTGGCCCACTTGCCCCCAACTTTGGAACTTAGGATAAAATAATTATCCATACTTTATGCTTTAAGAAATATTAATATAATATTCCTTTTTCGCTTAAACTCCCTAGCTTAGCCCTTTTCCTTAACTTTTAGCCATCCCTTTCCCTAACTAGTGGATTTTAGTCCCATGTTCTCTTTTATCGTGGTCGGTCTGCGCGCAGCAATGTATTTTATATTAATTATGAGATATATACAAAGTAGGCGCACTGGCCTTTAACATCTAGGCTCTTCGACCTAATAACCAAAAAATTGGCTCACCAAACTATAAAACACAACATATACACAAAGGCTCCCTAGCCTCAAAATCCCACGCACTTAAGTTGTTGTGCGTGGTATCCTAGAATGTGCACGCTTCATTATTTTACTACGCAGTACATGCTGCCATGAAATGTGCATACAAAAATGATATCAAATAGCTCACCAGCTTAAGTACATTTGTATTTACATTTACAATTGGGTTCGGCCTAGGGATATTATAGCACCTAAAAGAGTTCCCAATGTCTTCGTCTCAATCCCAAACTAGTACGATTATGACCATGTGAATACATGTGTTGATGTCGAACATGGTAGAAACCACTTGATTACTAGTCATTAATGTAAACCATTAACAAGTGCGAGGGAAATCACCAGTGATGTCAATGACTCCCAAGGTACCCTAGTACAATCTAACGAATGTGAATCAATGAGTTGAAGTCGAAAATTTGACAAAATCTTTCGATCAGGGGTCAATGATGCAAACCCATTGTCCAAAGTGAGGAAACTTGTCATTGAGGCATGAAGGCTCCAAGGCACTAACTGGTTTATAAGTCTAATTCTTGGATAATGTGTTGAATTCGACATGAACAGACTCATTGAAGGAGGGCCATGATGTATCCCCCATCATCAACACGAAACTTATTAGTATAGTGATTTGAGATGATAGAGAAAATGTGGACAAACTGACATGGGTATGAAAAATGGATAATACTACATAGGTTGATTGAAACTGAGACTTCCCTTGAAAATTGTGTGGCACAACCAGTGACTTGGCAACAATGACTCAACGAGGCATAGATCCAAGTATAATGTGACAACAACCAAAGGTTCTCTTCGAAGGATTCAAAAGAGTATGATGACACATATAATTGATATGACTCAGAGACAAGTGGATTACCCAACTATAAGCAGGATGCATACGGGTGCCATGTTCAAGGGTGACTAAGAACAGTTGCATAATGTTTCAAAATCTTGACCCACTCCCAAATTTTCCCCCATCTAGATAGATGAGTACCTCTTTGTTTTTTAACGAGATTGAGGAGGATAACAAATGCTCAGTAAGACTCACCTTCAGTAATTTATCTTCACATGCTTAATGAACCAAAAGAAGTAAGGGTTCGATCCTAGATGTGTCCTTCAATGAATAATTTTATGAGTCCATAGAAGGTAAACTCGATGGTTTTCATGTTTAGGGAGTTTGAAAAGAACTTAAAGGAAACTCCAAAGTTGAATTTTTCATAAATTTAGTCTCCCAAGCCTGAAAAATGTAAAACAATACAAGGGATAACTCTTCTAGCCGAGGTTGACTAGAGTATTCATTTTTTGTAATTAGTCTTATGAGGCTGAAAAATAGATAAACTGCCACTCGAAAGAAACCCTTTAAAAACTTTTAATGAGTGTGAAAGGAAACAAGCTTACTCGGCAATGTTTTGATGTTTAGGGAGTCTGAAAAGAGCTTAAAGGAGACTCCAAAGAGTTCCTTTTTTGTATAGCTTTAACAAGTCTGAAAATGTGATAAAAGTATACTCGGTAACCTATTCTCATGTATTTGCGAGCATGAGAAATAAAAAAGGCTGAGCTCGGTTTCTTCCCAACATAATGTCTAAAGGTTTCGATTGATACCCATGGATGGTTGGTACTTTGCCCCTAGTGGCTCAACTCCAACATGATGTTCAAAGGCTAGAGGCATACCCCCCAAGCTTCATTTCATCTGCCAACTCTTATGTTGTCACCATTTTTTGTACCAGATGAGACTCCTAGCTACTAATAGGTAAATGTTCACCAGAGGAAGAAAGATGATCAACTAACATAGGTGGATGAAATGAAGGTTCAATTATGAGATCTAGTGAAAGACTCGACTCAACATTTACGAGATCTAGTGAAAGACATGACTCAATCTAAGGGGGGTTTGTTTCATTTTCTAATGAGCTTGACATAGAAAATGAACTATGCTCAAAGTAGGTTTCATTTTTACACAAGCTTGAAACTAGAAAAACTATGCTTGGGATAGGTTTCATTTTTACACAAGATTGAAACTAGAAAAACTATGTTTGGGATTATCTATTTCATTTTTTAACGAGCTTGACATGGGAAAAGAACTATGCTCGTAACCTCTGGTTTCGATTCCCATATCTCTATTTCATTTTTTAACGAGCTTGCCACCGAGAAATAAAAACTATGCTCGTAACCCACCTTGATCATGGATTCCAAGAGGACAATTCTCTGGAAGTAATATATGTCAAGGTACATACCTCGATCATGGCTTCTAGGAGATCTTCATTAGACGAAAGAACAATGCTCTGAAAGGAATACACGTCAAGGGCCTCAATAAGGGTATGGAGATCAAGCTCTAATAGCCCTATCGAAGAGATCACCATGTCAACTACCGTATCTAGTTCAGAAGAAGTTGAGCATACAGTGACATGATCTTTCTTATCAGCAGTGGAAGGCATGGGAGTGTATCCTGTGACAGTATCCTGTGACAAGCTCACTCGGAAATCTTTTCATTTTTAGAGAGTTTGAAAAGAGATTAAAGGAGACTCCAAAGAGTTCCTATTTCATATAGCTTTTACGAGTCTGAAAAAGTGATAAAATTATACTCAGTAACCTATTCTCATGTATTTACGAGCACAAGAAAGAAAAAATACTAAGCTCAGTAACTTATTCTCATGTATTTACGAGAACGAAAAAGAATAAAGACTAAGATCGAGATTGGTTTCATTTTTACACAAGCTTGAAACAAATAAAACTATGCTTGGATAGGTTTAATTTTTTCGTGAGCTTGAAAATAAAAAATAACTATGTTCAGAACTTCCCAATGTAAAGTCCAAAGGTTTCGAGTGATACCCATGGGTGGTTGGTAATTTTCCCTTGATTGAAGAACTAGCGGCTTAACTCCAGCATGAGGCCTTGAGGCTGACGACATGCCCCCCAAGCTTTGTTTCATCTACAAATATTATGTGGTCATAAATTTTTGTACCTAATTAGACTCCTAGCTACTAATAGGTAAATGTTCATGATGCAAACCCCCACCACTCCCAAGGGTTCATGCGACCTCCCGGTCTAAGGATCATTCACACTAGGGAGTTGAATTAGCTCTCAGGCCCTTGTTGAGCCCTCATATTGATTTACCATAGGCCTTTCCCCCTTTCCCTATGCGCAAATATATGTTCACGATGGTCTTAACACTCCAGTGGAGTCTTCCACATGACCTCAAGACAAAACCATGGGATAACTTTCAACAGGCGGTAAAATTTGGGACTTTGAAGCTCCGGACTTCGAAAGTTACAATAGCAACACACAACAATCCTTCCAAACTCTGAAGTTGTGAACATCCAAACAAATGAAATAATCAATGGTCCTCGTTACGCACAATGAACCTATAGTACACAGGAACTTTGGAGCTTCAGGCCTCGGGAGTTCTGACTTCTCCAAGTTGCAATGCCTCAAAACGTCGAACTAGCAGATTCTTGGGCTAGCGCTCTGGAACTTCAGGCTTCAGGAGTTCTGACTGCAGCAACTTCTAAAAAATTTTAACGTTGAATTGGTGAACTTCCGGAGGGCTTTCGGATCAATGGCCCCCCCTTCTCCGACAGTTGACGACTATGATCCACTACGGGACTCTAGGCTTCGGGAGTTTCAATATGTTAACACACAGTCTCTCGGATCGCTAAACTCCGAACACGCAAAGGATTACGATCAGCGGTCCATGCATCCTCACAAATGGACAGCCGAGAAGGACTCTGGCCTTCAGGATTTCTCGATCCAAAACACAACACACCCCAAATATTTTGGAGTGTTAAGCCTCTGAACCACACCTGATCAGTCGCCATGTGTACCTCGTGCCAACACCTAGGATCTGTTCTGACCTTTGGAGCTTCGGAAAACTTACACTCTCTTGTGATTACTCTTCGGTTTTTCTAGATAACTGGACTTCTAGACCACCCTTGATCTGTTGACATGTGGCCTCCGTCTACCAATGACCCAGATTAACTTCAGGCTCTGGGACTTCGGGAAATTTGTCTCCTTTACACCCAACACACGAAAATGGTCGAACTCGTGAAGTTAGAAGGACTTCAAGGGTTAACACTCGCGCTTCTTCTCCAAATCCAACGGTCGTGAAAGACTTTGGCTCCTCCCAAATGGATCTTGTTTTCTCATCCTCCAACCAAGGCAAATCCTTCCTCGAAGGACTTTTTCTCACGATTTCTCCTAAACTTTATCACTCTAAGTGATTAGAACCTCTGATGCACGCCTTGCGCCTTGAGAACTTGATACTTGAAGATTTATGAAAACCTCATGTGCACTCCTCGTGCTCATCCTCCTTGAGAATATTTCAACACTTGACTAAGTGTTGGCCTTATGCACACCTTGCACGGGTCTCCTTCGAGATTTTATACTCAGACGAGTATATGTGCACTCATTGCACTCACTCTGCGATAATTTACACTATTTTTCCTGATCTATTGAGTCTAAAAATGACTCTGCCTTCACACTCCTTGCATGAGCACTGTGCATTCCTTGCACCAAGGTTTCAGAAGAGAAACAATTGAAACTTATAGAACATTAAAGGTTCATTCATTTAACCATGAAATGCATACAGAGGCATATAAACATAGAAAAATAGATAATGTAACATTACTCTATAACTCAAAGGCAAGCATGTGCAGGGATCTGAAAGCAATTCTCATCTATTATATTCATTCAGGAAAACATTTACACTGGTTCTTGTAGCTGTCATCTTCTTCTCTACAACTCTCCAACAAACTTTCTTCAATGACAATAACTTCAGTAGCCTCTTTCATCATAAATTACATACATTTATACATGAGGGGGCTTCTCGAGCCTTCCCTCCAGCCTATATTAGTGCTATCACATCACAATTAAGACATTATCCTACTAAGATTACTACAATAAATGGGCATTTACAACCCAGATACAAGTCAATTTCCAATATCTGTACAATCCTACAGCTAATTAAAGAAATTATAATCTCATGTGATATCATACAATGGTTCTTGCCTCTAAACATTAAAGGGGTCTTTAATTACAATACTTTCAAAATGTTAAAATGGCGTGCTCTCCTTGGGATCCAACCCAGTTTGAATGTGTGCCCTAGATGTTGAGTTGTCCTCCGCTTGGCCTCTTTGAACATTGATGGCAATGCTCTTGCATCATACTCCTCTAGACAAAAAGGTTCATGGACTCCTGTCCATGAGCTCCTCCACTCTCTTTCCATGCTTCTGGATATCATTTTCAGTTATCCAACTTGCATCTTCTGTTGGATGATCTTTCCACTTAACAAGATACTCATAATAAACTTTTCTCCTCATCTTCTTAGCAATCCTCTGACCTAAGATCTTCTCTATCTATGGCTTCTTTGCTATGGGCATCTACTGCTTCCACTGAATATCCTCCCAGCCATTTGTCCCTTATGTATCATCCATCCTGTAAGGGTATAAGTCTGCTACATTTAATATTGGTGATATTCCAATATCCTATGGAAATTCAATATCCTAATCATTTGCATCAAATTTTCTAAGGATCTTACAAGGTCCTATATTTTTCATCTTCATCTTATTATACTTCCCTTTCATAAATCTTTCCTTCCTCAGGTGTGCTAAGACTTGATCTCCAATTTCTAAATTAACCTCTCTTCTTTTATGTTCTATTCTTCTCTTGTATTTCTGGCTTCTATCATGTAGTTGTCCTTTGATTTGATCATGCAACTTATGCATCTCTGCAGCAAAATCCTCTGCTCCTATGCTTCAGAACTCATCTCGTCCTAAATATCTCAACTCTAAAATTCCTCTCGAATGCATCCCATGTACTATCTGGAATGGGATTTTAGCAGTACTCCTATTCGATGAGTCATTATATGCAAACTCTGCTTGGGGAATAATTTGATCCCACTAATTGTTATGTTGTGTGACCAAACTCCTTAACATATTCCCTAAGCTTCAATTCAATACCTCAATATGTCCATCTGTCTGAGGGTGATACGTTGAAATGAAAGACAAACTTGTCCCCAGTTTCTTCCACAAAGTTCTCCAAAAGTGTCCCACAACTTTAGTATCTCTGTCTAAGACTATACTCATGGGAAACCCGTGTAATCTCACAATCTCCTTGAAAAAAAAAAATCTATGTGGGTAGCATCACTGGTTTTCTGACATGGTATAAAATGTGTCATCTTTGAAAAAATTTCAACGACCACAAAGATTGAATCACTTATGCTCTGGGTTCTTGGCAATCCCAGAACAAATTCCATACTTATAGCATCCCACAACCTATCTAGAATAGGGAATGGTTGGTACAATCCAGTGTTTTGTTGATTTCCTTTAGCATACTAGTATATTCTACATCTGTCCATGAACTTCTTTACATAATACCTCATGCCCGACCAAAAATATGGAGAACTCAACTATGCATATGTTTTATCATGTCCAAAGTGTCCATCCAATCGTCCATTATGTTTCTCCTTCAACAAATTGTCCTGCATTGAGCATTTCGGGATACACAACTGACTTCCCTTGAATAACAATTCATCTTGCATCATATATTCCATCCATTTATTTATGTCCCTTAGCAAAGGGTTCTCACATGCTTCATAAGCTTCCTTGAAATCTGGATCTTCTTGATACATCTCCTTGAGGTGTTCAAATCCTAAAGTCTCCACTTGGAATTCCTGCAAGATCAAACATCTCATGCTCAAATCATCTGCAACTTTGTTAGCACTTCCACTAATATGCTTAGTAACAAAAGTAAAATTATGCATGAATTCTACCCATTTGGCATGTCTTTGGTTCAATTTATCTTGTCTGGTTATAAACTGCAAAGCCTGATTGTCAGTATATAAAACAAATTCCTTCGGGATAAGATAATGCCTCTACTTTTTCAAAGCTTGAATTACAGCATAAAATTCTTTGCCATACGTGGAATACTTCCTCTTAACATCATTCAACTTCTCACTGAAATAAGCATCAGGCATATTGTCACCGGAGTTGCTGGGGGTTTTGGGGCCAGGA
This sequence comes from Picea engelmannii, assembly GCA_009831015.1. NCBI lineage: Eukaryota > Viridiplantae > Streptophyta > Pinopsida > Pinales > Pinaceae > Picea > Picea engelmannii. The sequence goes on from ML793581.1 coordinate 133,105, forward strand.
TATTCGTTGATATCCTGGAGCTAGGGAGCTACCTAGTTGGCAGGGAGGAACGGTTTTGGGCAGTGTTCATAAGCGATCAAGGAGGCAAGTTGCGGACAAAAGGAGGGATAATAGCATCAGGTTTAGGTATTTATTTAAATTTATGCAGTTTTTTAATTAGATATTAAATTTATTATTCATTGATAAATTTACATGCGTAAGTGCTAAAATATTTTGGAATTATTGAACTTTCATAAACCTAGTAGAAATTACTATCTTGTTGGTAGAATTACTAGATGTTAAATTAAAACCGGCCATTACATTTGGTATCAGAGCCCTGGTTCAAATCTGGAACCAAGGGCCTAAATAAGGGGTTTAGTTATAGTAAATCCCTAAATAAATGTATTAGGGTGAATAAAAATTTGGGCCTTAAAGGCCAAAACTCCAACCACGCTTAACCTGCAAACAAAACATAGAAACTTTAATAAAAATAAATAAATAAACGCAATACGAATTTACTGAAGTAAAACAAGCTACGTAGGCGAGTTAAGTACAGTCGTTTATAAATAAAAAAGTAGACATGGAAGTATAAATAACTGGTGAAAACATATACACTTTATTGGGAATACATTACAAGGTAAGAGCTTATGCGTCAATTTCACAAGAAGGCCATTTGTTCATCCATATTTTCAGTGCTATCCTCTGTAAATGGAAAAATTCTTGAGATATCTTACCAAATTTGATTAAATTGAAGGGAAAACCTTCCTAATAAAGACTGGATTTAAATAGTGTAGTAAATACCGAAATTACTGTCTAAACTTTTACCAAATTTACTTGAACTCAACTCCTCTCTTCATGGACACTATTCTAGGAATTTAGTATTTACTCATACAGGACTGGGTGTGTTATTATAGGCAGCTTTTCACACATAGGCCTGGCACACTTCTAGGAGACTAGGGTTATGTTTTAAGGACCCTACTAGGTATGTACACATGCATTGCAACCCTAGCCATCTTTATCTATAGAAAGATAAGTCTTCCGCTGATATAATGAGAGAATTTTGATTGGAGATAGTTGCATTGTATTTCCTGTTTTCAGTTAATAAACTAGAGATATGATTGAGAGTTCAGATTGTACTTGCTATTCATATTTTCAGAGATTTTTTGCGTGCAGATTTAGTGTTAAGAACTTATTGTTTTGAGAGGGGTTTCAGTTTTCGTTCCCAGTAGTTTAGGGTTTCATGTTTTGAGTGATAATCCGTTTACCATGAAATTTAACATGGTATCGGAGCGGCAGATCTGAAATGTTTCAGGATTCCATCAATGGATAGGGTTGTTACCTGTGAGAGGGAGTTGTCAGAAGGTTTTAGTCGGTGATGCTGAAGAGTCTAGTGATTGAAGCAATCTGGACCTATGAGTTGTGTTTATGTCTAGGCTAAAGGTTTCAGAGAGTGTGATAAGTTAGAAGGTGCTGCAAGGTTCACTTCCCGGAAGTGCAGACTTCAGACGTTGTTGGCTTTGGTGTTTTGTTGAGGGAAAGGTTACAGTCCCTACCAATCCCTTGTAGTTGGCCACCAGCCGCCAAACACAACACGGTGCCACTATATATTCCAAGTATAGGGTGTGGACCCTAGTCCTATTAGGAGGGGTGGAGGCATTTCCCACCGTGTATCCTCCATTGTAGGGTGTGGACCCTAGTTATGATTAGGAGGGGTGGAGGCATTTCCCACCGTGTATCCTCCGAAACCTGAAGTCATGGGAGAACGATGCTAGTTCACACTCCCCAAGACGTGTGATGATGACTGTCAGTTGCCTGCTAGGGAAGCTTGGTCGAGATAGCGACACTTCCACTTACGGGTTCTATTTGGAGTTAGGTCAATATAGTTGACGCTCCAAGATAGTCTAGCAG
>ML793581.1:135663-164424 GCA_009831015.1 Picea engelmannii
TAATGGTATATGATATAAAATGGTTGCATATACAACAAGGGATAACCTATGAATCCCGAGAAGATAAAAGCATTAATGGGAAAGGATAAGAGTAATAAATGGGTTAGGTAGGGAGTAAATGGGGGGGGAGAGTCGGTGAAGGACGGATAAGGGAGGGAAGGAGTTGGACGGGAGATGATACTACGGAGGTTGGGGGAATGAATTTTGGGGGGGAGCTCTAGATTTGCAGAGAGAAGTGAAGTTATGGAGTAGGATTGATACAATGCACCGGAGTTGTTGGGGGTTTTGGGCACAAGGGCCAGGATATTCGTTGATATCCTGGAGCTAGGGAGCTACCTAGTTGGCAGGGAGTAACGGTTTTGGGCAGTGCTCATAAGTGATCAAGGAGGCAAGTTGCGGACAAAAGGAGGGATAATAGCATCAGGTTCAGGTATTTATTTAAATTTATGCATTGTTTTTTATTATGATTAATTAATTTTATTATTATTGATATATTTGATTGTGAATGTGCTAAATGAAGGTAACTCTTAAATTTTACTGCTATGAATAAAATAAATGGTTGTTTATTTAATTCGGCTCTTACATTGAGAACTTGCACTAGTGCATATTGTAAAAATTTTGATGTTCTATTTGCGGCGTTATGGACAAAATTGGCCATACTATCGAAAAATAGAGGAAATTTTAATTTTTTTTTTCCATATTGCCTGATAACGTCGCTATTGCCACGTTGATGTCTCTATTCCCACATTGTTGTCTCTCTTGCCATGTTATCGTCTCTCTTTCCACGTTTTCCACATAGTCGTCTCTCTTGCCACGTTTGTGATATAGTCATCTCTCTTTCCATGTTTGTGAAGATAATTGTCGCAGTTGCGACGTTGTGGAAACTAGGTTTTCCCCCTCCAATGGTCACCTAGTATTTTGACCAAGTCAACTTTGATTTGGTAAATGATCGTCAGAATTGCGACGTTATAAAATCTATAAATATGTTGCATTTTATGGATGTTGCGACAATTTTGATATAATAACGACACTTCAAAAAGGGTTTGTGGTTCTTCTCGGCTAGAGTACAACTATTAAAAGATATTGTACTAGGGCTCTTCTTGTTTCATTTTAATTTTCTAACCGGTCGAATTTTAAAGTAAACAACTATTAAAAGACAGTGTACTAGCGCTAGAGTACATGATGGGCAACGGTGACCTGTAAATGGGGCCAACGTTGAAATTTTTTCAAAATGTTTTTGTATGACATCATACATCCTTGAGTCTTGAAACCCTCCCATACCATCAAGGCATGTGTCTAGTCTAACCATGTCAAATTTTGATGCATACAGGCACATATTGAAGAAATTTCAACATTGGCCCCATTCACTGCTCACTATGCAGAGTCGGTGCATGACATTTTTGGTGGTTGAATTGGAAGTTCCATGACATTTAAAGAGAGTTCCAACAAACATTCTACAAATGGAAACAACAAAATTTAACAATGAGATGCCCATTATGAACGTTAGCCCCATTCACTTCTCACTATGCGGGGCCAGTGCATGACATTTTTGGTGGTTGAATTGGAAGTTCCATGACATTTCAAGAGATTTCCAAAAAATATTCTATATATGGAAACAACGACATTTGACAAATATGAGACACCCCATTATAAATGTTGTTGCAAACATGGACAATATCAAAGATTATGTGGTCGAGACATCAGACATATTCTTTGAGTCTTGAAACCCTCCCATATCGCCAAGGCATGTGTCTAGTCTAACCATGTCGAATTTCGATGCATACATGCACATTTTGAATAAATTTCAACGTTGTCCCCATTCACTGCTCAATATGCGGGGTCGGTGGAAGAAATTTCACTATGCTCATTCACCTTCAAGGTAGGCCCCATTCACTATGCTCACTATGAGACATCCATTATATTGAACGTTGATGCAAACATGGATGATCTCAAATATTATGCAGGGACATCAAACATCCTTAAGTATCAAAACCCTCCCATACCTTCAAGGAAACTATCTAGTTTAACCATGTCAAATTTCAATGCATACGGGCACAGATTGAAAACATTTCAACGTTGCCCCCTTCACTGCTCACTGTGTGGGATCGGTGGAAGAAATTTGTGATGGGTGTATCTGAAGTTCCATGACAGATTTCAAGATAGTTCCAACAACGATTTTTTAGAAGGGAATGATGAATGATGACAATGATAGGTGCAACATGATGAACGTTGATGCAAATGTGGACGATCTCAAAGATTATGTGGGGACATCATACATCCTTAAGTATTGAAACCCTCCCATATCATCAAGCCATGTGTCTAGTCTAACCATATCGAATTTCAACGCATACATGCACAGTTTGAAGAAATTTCAATGTTGTCCCCATTCACTGCTCACTATGCGGGGTCAGTGCAAGATGACATTTGTGGTGGGTGAATGACAGCAGTAATAAAAATGATGAGAATATGACATCGTCCTTTGAAGAATCTGTGAGTGAATATGATGAGTTGATGACATCGTTCTCACCAACATATGTCCACTTATTTGCAATGACACATCTTTGATATCCTCCAACATTAAAGAAATCCCCACATCAGCAAGGAGTTTAAAATTTTTCAATAAGTGTGAGTCATTCATGCATTCTCCTACCTCATGGAAATTATCTTGTGATCATTCTCACCATTATTCACATAACCCCAACACTATATTCCCCTTACTTACTCAATAATCCAAATTTGGAAATGACCAAAACTAATGCAACAATGACGGAATAACAAACCTTGGAATAGAGATAGATGGTTGTAGAAAATCATAGAGGCAAGGAAAATTAGAAAACATTTAACCCCATGCCCATGAAATAGTTTCTTATTAATTATTTAAGAGATAAGGCAATACTCCACTAGGTTTCCCATAAAGCAATCAATGTATTGGACTATTTATGCCTACATGAGGGCACTGAAAAGGAAGGAGATGCTTGAGGGATTGTTGAGTAGAGAAAGGAAACATTTTCCCTTGTGTTGTGTATGGAATGGAAGAGATATTTTCCCTTATACTCAAAGATCACACACAGACCCACTCTATATATCATCTCATCTTGTCCTCGTTTTGTTTTAATTTTCTGATTGGTCGAATTTTAAAGGAAACAACTATTAAAAGACAGTGTACTAAGGCTAGAGAACATGATGGACAACAGTGACCTGTGAATGGGGCCAACATTGAAATTTTTTCAAAATGTTTCTGTATGACATCATACATCCTTGAGTCTTGAAACCCTCCCATACTATCAAGGCATGTGTCTAGTCTAACCATGTCAAATTTCGATGCATACAGGCACATATTGAAGAAATTTCAACGTTGGCCACATTCACTGCTCACTATGCAGGGTCAATGCATGACATTTTTGGTGGTTGAATTGGAAGTTCCATGAAATTTCAAGAGAGTTCCAACAAATATTCTAAATATGGAAACAACGACATTTGACAATGAGATGCCCATTATGAACGTTGTTGCAAAAATGGACAATCTCAAAGATTATGTGGTCGGAACATCAGACATCCTTGAGTCTTGAAACCCTCCCATACCGTCAAGGTATGTGTCTAGTCTAACCATGTCTAATTTTGATGCATACATGCATAGTTTGAAGAAATTTCAACATTGGCCCCATTCACTGCTCACTATGCGGGGTCAGTGCAAGATGACATTGGTGGGTGAATTGAAGCTTATGTGACATCAACTCGACTTGGTAATTCAATAATCAAATCCTCCTTAAGTATTATGTGGTGACATCAAACATCCTTAAGTATCGAAACCCTCCCATACCTTAATCCCATGCCTTTAGAAAAATTAGAAAAACTTTAACCAAGTATCTAGTCAATGATAGTTGGAAGAAATTAGAGTGGCATTGTGATGATCCAACTCAATACAAAAGTGTACCTAATTACAACTTGAAATAATGTTTCCACCAAACTACTCATCCACAAGAGAAAATTTTCGTTGACTTGCTCATCTAATGGAGGAGGGCAAGAATACATATCCTTGTGATATTGTGCACCCACTGGAAGAGTATTACCATGACATATCAAAGATGATCCTCATTATGTCCATTATGAACGTTGTTGCAAACATGGACGATCTCAAAGATTATGTGGTCGGGACATCATACATCCTTGAGTCTTGAAACCCTCACGTACCGTCAAGGCATGTGTCTAGTCTAACCATGTCAAATCTCGATGCATACAGACACATATTGAAGAAATTTCAACGTTGGATGCATTCACTAGTGCTCACATGGATGATCATGTAATAAATATGACATCTATAACTAAGTATGGGGAAGGTTGAATTCTATATAACTATAATATGGGGAGGGTTCCTTGACTTCTATACTTGATTATTCTGGGAAGGTTGTGTCTCTCTTTATGTTCATATATTTGAAGAGAGGATTAGAGTATTTAGAGTATTCAGGACACTCTCGGGATTATGTGAAAACTGAGGAAAATTGCATTGAAACCAATCAACCATCCATCACCATTCTAACCATAAACACCATAGAATTCAAAAGGATGTTTGTTAATATAGAAACCCAACAAAAATCATAGAGAAAATTCACTAATCTAGGTTGTATCTTGCATAATCAATTTTGGGATATAAGTAGTAATAGTGAAATGGTAGAAAACTATGTGAATGTTAATTGGTGCAGTTAATTAACAAAACCAACAAATTAGTATGGTAATAAGACACTATGGATCAAATCAAAGAGCATGGTTTTTTTATAATTGAAATCATTGGATTGATAGTAGAGAGGGTGATGAAAAATTGAGGTTTATGAAACTAGTCCACTAATTGGAGGAAAAATATATGCTCCAAGTCAACAACTACAGTATAATTGTACGCTAATCAGAAAACCCTAACAACATGCAATTTTTTTTATAATTGTGTGTGGTTATATACCCTTGAATGAAGATGAGATTTTAAATCCTTAACCCCTAAGTAATTACACAGAGGAGGCTTAAATATAATAAAATTAATGGTGTTTTTCGTATAACTATGGGTGATATAACATAAGCCCTATTCTAACAAAGTAACAACAATTGGAACCTACAAATAAGAATGGGTAATTGCTACCATTAAAACCTACCTCCAATACTACTTAGACTAAGGACTAAACATAATATGAAATCATTAATTTAACCAGAAACCCAAATTGAAGGCATTGGTTGTGCTCTACATTACTAGAATCAATTATTTTAGATGAAAAAGACTAAATCACTAACCCATTATTTTCTAAGTGTGATCCCTAATAAGACAATGGTTGGAAGACTTGACACCCCCAAATCTCTTCAAAGTGCTTATTTTTTAGGTGTTTATATTGATGAGAGTATAAACTATGAATAAATCACTCACCTAGTTAAATTGTGACCATTAAACCCCTTAATCAAAGATATCGAGGTGAATGATACCCAGGTGGGGTATGGTAAATTTAAGAAATATTGGACATATAAAGAATGTTCAAAATCTATTAATTTGTTGATCATATGAAGAATGTCATGTCATTTCGTTTTGGTTATGAGGTAATCACCAAAGAAAGTTAGGACTTATGATCATGTTGTGAAAGTGAATGGCATATAACATAGCCACATGTGAGGCTATAGTGTTGTTGGATTTAAGAAGGATATAGTTATACACAAGTATCCAATGGTATCCCCACTTGTATTGGTGTCCTAGACTATAACCTTCTTGCCAACATTGAAGAGAATTGAAAAACATACTCCTAGTGTTGAGTTTTGGATAAAAATGAAGGTGTCTAGACGGTCAAAAAAACATTGGGGAGGTGGCTAGTTGATGTGTTTAGGCATCGGATAATCGAACCAACTCATAGTGGTGGATTGTTTGACATGATAATGTTCTATTCTATGTAATGTAAGGATGCATCACATGAAAAACAAATTAATTAATTAATAGTGATAATAATAATAATAAATAATGACAATAATGTCAATAAACTTAGTGAGAGGAAGGTTGGTGGGAGGGAGGTACCTTGCAAAAGTCAACAAAAACCAATCTCGATTCCCCATACATAGTTTGTTCGATACTTAGGGCAGGTTCAGATAGAAAAACTCAATCTAACAAAGGCAGAGGAGCAAACCACCCAGCAAGCACCACCCGCACCACTGGTCGTTGTTTTGATTTATCGTGTTTAGCCTGAAGCAACACTGTGTATGATGGAGTATTCGAGTAGCCCTGCTTGATTGTGATTTAAAGCATAGCGACCAAACTTGGTAGTTGTGGAGTTGAGTCGTTAGTCATGGATTGAGGGTTTATAGAGCCCACCGTTGGTTTTCCAAGTGGTGGTGGATTTATTTACAAAGGTTTTGCATAGCCATCATCGTTACCTAAAGCATTGGCAATTGGCGTCGAGTCGTAGCCCCATCTAACAAAGGCAGAGAAGTGGATATATTCAGGGAAAGTAAATTGAATCCATGTGTTGGCAGTAAGACCAATAATTTGTACCAATGGTAGATTAGACTATGGACTCATAGTATTAATGAAATAAAACCATTAACTTTGCATACATGCTAGTATTGAAAACCCTCAAAGGTGATGTTGGAAAAATTAATTGGGTCATTTGGTTACTTCTTCTGAAGAACTAGTACATTTGGGTCAAATAAGTCCTCCATTAACGTCATCATCATCGTCTTCATCATCGTCATCATCGTCACTGTCATCATCATCATCATTGCAATCATATCTTTGTAAACCTGTGACCTCTAGGGAGTAAACTCATGTTCTTAACCGTTACGCCCTCAATATAATATATATTAATTATATCATATATTAATTATATTATTATATAAAATATATAATATATAAACAAAAAACAAAAAACAAAAAACATATATTATAAACCAAATATATATATATATATATATATATATATATATATATATATTATAAACAAACAAAAAAATGGCAAACAAAACCTGACCACTATAGAAAACCCGCACAACGCCCAAATTTCAAAACCCCGACTAAACAAAACCCCACCCACGATCAATATTGTGCCCAAATTTCAGAACCACACTAAAAAAAACTCACCCGACCCCAATCAACAGCAAACTGGGACATGGGAGATCGTCCCACGGGAGAAGGAAGGAGCCCACATGAGTGTGTCGAGTGACAGAGGAGATCACCTCATCAATAGAGGAGCAATGTCGCACAGATCGGTAATAATTTCCACAACATTCTTGCTCTGTAAACAAATTTCATTTTCTTCTATAGATCGCTTTTCCTAAACATGATTTGTTGTTGGGTCTCATTCCCCTTCTCAACGCTCCCCTTTATTGAATCCCTACCACAAACATTGCAATACAAGGATATCCTCTCACACAAATGCCATCAATGCACCTCCCAACATTTTCTTCCTTAAATAAATTCTACCATCGATTCTTACAAAGGGATTTTAGTCTATTACATAGAACTGGAATTCCATAGAAACTTTTGACAGTCCTCTTCCTCATAAACGAAATTAGTCATTTTATTTCTTACCAGCAACATAATCAAATATAGATTACTCTTCCATCAGGGTCAGAGTTACAAATATGTGATACTTTGGGCTTGTGAAGTTACTCATATGTGATACTTTGGTCAAGAAACCACATCAGATTTCATGGGATGGATTCTTAACAAAAAGTGATGAGTATTTTTCATCTTTGAAAGTTGAATCTATTAGAAATGAATAAGTATACCACATGGAGGAGTCAATAAAGAAGTAGAAAATGATGGATAGAGAAATCATTGACCATAAAAATGACCATAGAGCAAGCACTGACCACATATAGGTGGGTGGCCACATGCTGAACTAAAAATTGTCAAGAGGAGCCAGTTGGAATAGGTGGGTGGCCACCAATAGCCACCTGGATCAGGTTGACCGACATATATACATTTATTATTGTGAATATAGAACCACTATACATGCAATAGAACTTAGTTAGAATCCAATGTTGAGATTTGATATGATGTTCAAGTCTTACCTCTTGTTCGCTCCAAAGTGTGCAGAGTCCTCTTGAAGCTCCTATGGCATGTTAGATAATGAGGTTACTTGAAATCCAAAGGTGTTTCCCTAACTTTGAAACTTCATCTTATTTCATCTTGGTCTCCTAAAGGAGGATACTAGTCTTTTATGATTTTATCAAGTCTTTGACAATGAGGGTCTTTAGGGTGTTGCCTAACCTCCTATAGTTCTAAGAGACCACAATAATTATTTCAGTGGATTTGAAAGGAAAATTCCTTTATTCACAACATTTCCACTTCGAGATTTTGAATTCCTAGTTCCCCCTACTATCATACTTGGAAGGGTTTTCGGTGACCCTAGAAGAGTGTATTTTTTAGCTTCTTCTTCCTGGACAACCCTTGAGGCTTGTTGTCCTGACTTTTGTGACATGTATTATTTTGAGGCCCAATCGTCTTGCCCCTCTTCGCCCAGGATCTCTGTCTCTGATCTGTATTTCACATATGAGAATGTGATTTTTGCATCTTTGAATGCGTCCTAATCTTTTGTCCTTGGTTCTACTGGATCGATGCTTGTTTCCATCGAAATTTCAAAGATGATCACCGTATTTACTTTGTGTTGTAGGGGAACGACGCTCAATGTTTTTTTGACTGAGAGATTATTTGGACTAAAGGTTTCTCGGTGGGTGTCGTCCTACAACCATGAATGATATGGATTCCAGTTGTGATAAATATTTGAACTGTTTCGATGAGGAGATGGTCGCCTTTTGATAAGGGTTTGCATTATGTTTCGTGGGTGATTTCATTTCGATGATCGAGGCTATTGAACCCTCATTGGAGGTGTCAATTGCATATTGTGCCCTATTCCCATTAATACCCATTTTTTGTGAGACCGCCTATCATTTTTATTCACGCCCATTACTTGGAGGAGTCGCTTCAACCTTTTTGCAATTTCTTGCGAAGTGCCCATATTCATAACACAACTTGCACTTGAAGGGAAATTGTTCATAATCCAATTGTTGGACATGTTGTCAATTATCCAAGGATATTATCATTGCCTTGGGAACTCCTTTCTCCAAATCAACCTCTATTCAAATTTCGATGCAAGAGAAGAGGTTTTCCTCCGGTTCTAGCATGTCTATGAATCGGCCAATAAAGTTACCAATGCTTTTAAGGGCATCACCACTCCAACAATGCAGAGGAAGGAGAGAGAGCCACACCCAAACTAGAATTGTAGAGGGAACATTGTTTTCTGGATTGAAATCAAGGGTCCATTTATTGAAATACATGCCTCTGGCTCCAAGGAAATATGGGCCACTGTGGAATTTTAAATCTTTGTCTTCCTTATGCTCGAAGAGAAATGTGAAGAAACCTCTGTTGAAAAAGAAATGATTGAATGAACCTTTGATCAAAGGTTTCCAGTTTTTGTCTAGACAGAATGCCATTGTCTTCTAAGATGGCCATGTACCTGTAAATTGAATGATTAGTCCCCTATCTACCAGAGCCAATGCTTTCTTTCTGGAGGTGGATGGTGGGATGATAACCTTGGGAATTTCTTCTAGTTTTTTGACAAATCTAGATTGCTACACCTTGGAGGATTTCACAGAGGTCACTACCATTGCGTTAAAGGCATGTGATTCTTCATTAGGAGGGGGCGCATTTCCTCTCCCAATGTTATCCATCATACCAACAATTATAGCTAGGGTTTGGTTAGGGTTTCAAAGTAGAGCACGAATTTTGACGTATTCGATTGCTTATTGAAATTAGATAGTTGTTATGTTTCAAGAGAAAAGAAGTTCCTCGTGGAAAGGACATGCCTTGAATTTGTTACTTGCACGTTACTTAGAGTATTGGGAATTGTGAAATGTAGTCCTGTGGATGTCGAATCTTAAAGGCCATGAATTTTATAGCTGCAAATACTCATCGAATTACATTCTCCAAGGTTTTCATACTAAATGGAGCTTATTCCCCACGTGGATTCTCCTTAAAAATATGTATATTGTGTGATGAATGATTATGAAATTGATTATATATGTCTTGTTATGTTGGATGCTTGATAAAAGAAGAAATCCAAGCCATAATATTAATTAGACACTGTTGTTTTTTTCTAATGAAATGTAATGAGTGATTTCGACTTGTATATTAGAAAACATGTCAAGACCATTTAGAATCTCGCCAACATTTAAATACAGTGCAAGGATAATAGAGATAAAAGAGAAGTTCATGTAAGCAACACAAGTGGAGAGGAACAACACAAAATCCATGATTGGAACATCCAAAACCTCTCCAAAATCCAATTGCAATGCAATGGAAAGGTTAGAGGGAGATGAGAGGATCACATAAGTGGGAGTTGAACTGCGCATTATCAAGATGAGAGGAAACACTATGGTAAAAAATAAAAAAGGAAAGAACATCCTTTCATTCTACAAAAATGAAAAACTCTTATGAGTTAACCCATCACACTTCCTCCTCTTAACCCATCACACTTCTTCCACGAGAGGAGGGTACAATAGAAAAGGAGAAGCACAAAAGAAAGAAATTCAAAGGCTAAGGCTATTATCTTCAATGGTGCATCTATGACTATCCAAGAGGCTAAAGCTTGGCTTTTGAGAACGAGGAAGTACTTCATGTTTAAATAGAATGTATAACCTTGTTGCCTTATATGTTTAGAGTTTCATATGTAGCTTATGCAATTTTGGTTTTTCCTTGAACATATTTTCAAGTCTTTGGATAAATTTATTTTCCTTCTTTAACCCTCACCCTGAGAAAGAAGGTTTGCCTCAAATTTTGTACATTTAAAGTTTTTTAGAAAAACTTTGTTAATTTAAGGAGGTATAAGATTTTTAATTAGGTTGTTCCCCAATCATTGGATTAAGTGCCAAAGATTAGACCACAATATTGAAGGTTGTTTGTTTATGACTAAACCCAATTCCAATCCACATTAGTTCACAATCAACCAACCTTCTCAAGCTTATTATACCCATTAGTTTAACAATGATTCTTAACCTTGGATGTCTTTACGGGTATAGAAGAACTCTTGGGCCAATGTAATGGTAATCACCCAAAAGGCATAGGGTAGTGGGAAATCAGTTTCCACTATGTCATTCAAGCTTATTATACCCATTAGTCTAACAATGATTTTTAACCTTGGATGTCTTTACGGGTGTAGAAAAATTCTTGGGCTAATGTTAATGGTAATCACCCAAAAGGCATAGGGCAGTGGGAAATCAGTTTCTACTATGTCGTTTTCTGCCAAGCATAAGGTCATGACCACTGTGAAGGTGCCAATCCGACTTTCCTTAAACTCCACTTCTCAAGTTGGTAACACAGGGCATGCTCTCCACCCCCTTTTGACACTCTCATGGGTTTTGGGCTCTCTAGGAAGCTATAAAAAAGTCCACACCATGTCAGATTATTTTATTCATGTTAACTTTAAATCCCATCCTCTTGAACCTTTTGATGTTATCCTAGCCCAAGTCATAATTTATATTTGTAAAATATGAATTTTACCATTCTCGAATAAAAATGAAATCAATATGAATTTTACCCTAAATAACAACTAGTTACCAATTTCCTTATACTTAAATAAATAAATAAAAACTTTCATAATAAACCTACCGGTCCATATGGTCTAGTTAATCGGATCGAACCCATCTTAAACTTCAAAACAACCAACCATGAAATTTTGTTTAGCGCGTTGTGGCCGGACAGTGATAAAGAAATGAAGTTTGAAAATCTACTCTTCTCAACTTTGAGCGGGAAGGAGCAGAATCACCAGCCAAGCCAAATTTGCCTCAGTTTACGAGCCCACGATCCATTTGCATCAAGGCAAAGAGATCGAATCCCATCAGCAGCAGCAGCGAATTGTCCTGTCGTTGAAAATGAAGAAGAGGGGACATCAACAACAACCGCCTCTGCAGCCGACGTCGAGCAATGACAAGAAGCAAATCTGGCAATCCTCCTCGTTCGTTGAGAGAGTTGAAGATATCGCGGTCGGAACTGAGTGAGTTGATGAAATTCATGGGTGGGCATGCCACGGAGGAAGAGGTTGGCGACATGGTTTCTGAGGCCGACTTGGACGGATATGGTTACATCGACCTGTGGGAGTTTGTGTCTCTCAACACCGACCAGACAGTGAGCAACTCGCGCAGACTCTGGGACCTGAAAGACGCATTTAATATGTTCGACATGGACGGGAATGGATCCATCTCTCCCCGTGAAATTCATCATGTTTTGACGAGCCTTCAAGAGCGAGGCCTGGTAAGCTCGTTGCAGCTCTTCACTATATTGTTTGAAGAAACTCCAAATTTTTTGTCCGAGGATGAATTTATTATCGAGTAAAATTTATGTCTTGATGAAACTCGAGCATTGTGCTTTTAAAACATTTACATTTCATTCCATATTGTTTAAACTCACTTCATTACGAGTTTCCTATATAATGAATCTGCAATGATGCACACGATGTGCAATGGCAATGACCTTTAAACCCTAAACCCTAAAATCTCAAGCTACACTTTTTAAACCTTTGACCTTAAAATCTTAAATGACACTGAACTTTGAACCCTAAACCTTAAATCTGAAATGACACCAATCTTTAAAATATAAACCCCAAATCTGGATGACACTAGCCTTTAACCTAAACTTTAATGCTGAAACAAAGATTACTCCAGCACGAATTAATGTGGTAAGCTTGATGATAGATTAAGGCGTTTTGTTAACATGTTCGGATTAGCAACCCAGTGTTGTTTTCATTGTTGTTGTTAGTAGTAAGTACCATTGGGGCATAGGTTTACTGGTGATGTCTAGAATGTGTCAAGTCACCCACCAGAGCTATGTTCTCAGAAATGGGAAACAAGAATGGAACAGAATGAGAAACACAACCTGGTGACACTTATGATAACACAACCTACTCGTTGTGGTCTGCCCCGCCCATATGCCATGAGTTTCAAAGGGATGAGGTGGGGTGCAAGTCCAAGGGATTTTGGCATAATAGATACCCGTCCTTTCAGGTTTTGTTTCGTGAAACACTTCCAAAACAAAAAGAAGTTGTTGTCAGTCAAGGGTAAGGAGCATCTCAGACTGGTTGACATGTTTTAGCAAATCAAAATAAAATATTTTAACATAATTATTAATAACTTAACAAGGGACAAATTTAAATCCTCGTGTTTCCACAATCCAGAGTTACTATTTCTTTGTCAGCTGTTCTTTTTTGTGCGATTACATTAGATACTTGGCAGTAGAAGACGAGAAGATTCATGGCATGAGATTTTAGTTGCAGTTGGTCTGGTTTTGACTTATGTCTGGCATCAAGCTCGGGGCTATTGGAAATGGAACTTGGTAAGTTGGTAGTAGAAGACAATAAGATGCATGACATGAGATACTAATTGCAACTGGCATGGTTTTGACTTCTGCCTGACAACAAGCTTGGGGCTAGTGAAGATGGAACTTGTCACATCTAGGCAGTTTCAATATCTAAAAGTAAATTTCTAGCTTTTTGTAGATGTTAAATCTGTAGAAATTAATAAATTTTAGTTTTATTGTAAATAGAGTTTCTTGACATAATGTTATGTGACATGAAAATAAAAAATCTTCAAAGATCACATATTTCGTCCCTTTAAATATTAGGGAGGCTTAAATTATACAGTAAATCTTACAACGAAAGACGGTGAAATGATGGCACACCCCAAGACATTCTTCTCAAAGACTATCATAGTCTACAGATCAGTGCAATGTTGCCCCATGTCAAAATATGTTTGATCAAGTGGTTTTCATTTTGCGAAACAAATTTTAAAGTACACTTCAGGGACTTAAAGTTGTAAATTCCTACTCTAACTTAACCTGTACAGTATAATATATCTTGCCTGCCATGACAGAAATCCCAGTAGGAAGCAATTCTTTGCCATGACTCATAGTGTGAGTAATTGTGATCAGTACTTTCTGGTAAGAATTTGAAATATGTATGTGTACTTTAAGAGTGAACTTTGTAAGGTATATCTAGAAAGAATGAGAGTCTATTGTAGCTGATCAAAATTAACTTAACTAGAGTCTCTTAACATAATTCAGTGTCAAATTGCAAGAATTGTAGTAAACTCGTATTGGTTTATTTAAATTTGTTTTCTCATTTTTATTGCAGATTTGAATTGTTATTCACTAGCTATAGCATATCTCCAAATTGTCCACATGTTTTCAAGTTAAGCAATTCAATCCCCTATAATTACTTCAAATTATTTAGCTACCTTTGTTATGATTTTATATATGTCCCGTCAAAGTTCAAAAGGAAAATTATGCTACTGCCCAATTCACAATACTTGTAGCAGCCATGTATGCTAAATATTTAAGGCCCCTTGTAAGTGTTGCATTTTCACATAGTGAATCCAAGTAAAAATAGCATTCTATAGACCAATTTACTATTTCAATTCATGAATTAGGAATGAAGCAATGACACTTTATTTGGCTTGTTGTTAACTACACTACATCAAGACAACACAGTTGAGAATATGCTTATGAGGATTACAAAATAAGGCCATGACTGTAAGAGTGGTGTAGGGCTATATTTTCTTCAAGGCACTTAAAATATTAACTAATCTTTTTTTATTGGTCATATAGGTGCTTTCCATCGGTGTCTGCAAGCTCATTCTATTCCATAATCATATGATGATGATGAATACATCTGATAATTAAACAAATGAAATGTTTTGTGTGGTTACGACAGAAATTTGGCGCAGATTCATGTAAGAATTGCTTGGAGCGGCCTTATCTTGTAAATTTGGAAGCGTTTGTTGTTGTTTCATATTTCAATGGAGAAAAGCTAAGCAGTTTTGTGTAAGAATCGCTCAAAACGACTTTATTTTGTAAATTACGGAGCAGTTGTTGTTGCTTCCTTCTCTTGATGGAAAAAAAACTAATTGTTGTTGTCTAACTTTTGGTGCATATTCATGCAAGAGACGATTAGAATGGTTTCTTCATCGAAACTTTGAAGCTTCTGCCCCCTAAGGTTGGCTTCTGCAGTTTCGATGGACTCAAACCGTGGAAAATCTTATGCTTGCTTAGTATGGCTTCAAGATGAAGTGATTTAGTTGGGAAAAGCAGTTTATTCTTGTGTTTGAGTCGATGGATTTGAACTTGTTGTGAAAGCTTAAATCGTAATAAAGATGGGAAAATCATGGGAAAAGGCAGTTGAGGCTGCCATGGGTGGGAAGCCTTTGGCTAGCTTCATCAAAACAATCCTTGGCCTCTCTGCTCTATTAAAGGGTGCTCCAATATTCTTTGTTTGACCCCCTTTATAAGTATCTTGAATCTTGATACTAGAAAAAGTAACTCTAATATGTGAAGCAAATTGAAAGGAAGGCATCCCTTTATCTTGAAATATACTTGAGTTGCATGAAATCCAAATACTCCAAGAAGCCAACAATGGAAGGGATATATATTCGTTAAGCTCCTTATTTTTCATCCATTTTCCCTCGCAGCCAATGATAAATTCTAGTTCTACCCAAATTGCCTTTGCATATAAACAATTATTCAATAGATGGTTGATCATTTCCATTGTCTGCCTGCATAATGTATATCATCTAGATCCCTATCGATTATGCCTTTGAAGCACTTTGAGGTCCCTGTCGATTATGCCTTTGAAGAACCTCTCAGGTAAGCATTTTATCCATTAAGGCAAGCCACATATAAAATTTTTATTTCAAAGGAGCTTCTAACCTCCATAAGTATTTCCACCACCAAAGCTCCACTTCCTGAATTTCTTCTTCAACCAATGTTGTGTATCCCAATCTAATATCCAACATTGGGTACCTGGGCACTTGCTCTCATTCTGAGAATGGTACCTAGGGTAAACCCTAGATTCTTTAGGGCACCAGGTTGGGTCAACAATTTATGATGGATCATATATAGCTCATCAACAATTGGTGCATTAAGAAAAAACATGACATACAATGGGATTTGAACCCAGGTGGAGAGGGTAACAATTTCTCATCACAACCACTCGAGCTACACCCAATTGATGAAAAAATACACATGGTTCCTTTTTAATTGGCCAATGTACCCATTCCACAACCTAATTTCCAGTTTTGATATTCTTATACTCTCCCTTATTTTCCACCTCTACTTCCATATTTTAGTAGAAGGATTCATTGCTTGAGATATCTTATGGATGCCTATACTTTACATCTTTGCAATTTTCCATTGGCAGTTTATACACATCACTACTTTTCACCGAGGGATCTGATCCAATCCTCACTTCCTCTCCATTTCCAATTTTCCATTGTAACCAATTTCCAGCTAAAGGAAAGGACAATAGAATGACCTTTCTCATTCAAGACATGTTATTATAATATTTATTACCCTTTCTTGTTCATTCTTCTACTGAGAGAGGAGAAATGTATTTATGGACCACTACCTGACTCCACAAACTATCTTTGGCTATTAGCCTCCACACACACTTGTCTGCCAAAGCCCTCCCGAAATAAGTGAATGTTCTTAAGCCCCCATCCTTCTACCTCCTTACACTTGGCTAATTCCTACCAGTTAACTAAAAAGATCCCATTATTTTCCCTCTTTCTTGTCCACAAATTTAAAACATTTCTTCTTGATAACCTCCAGCCCCCATTTTGGGATAAAACCTATTGATTTCCAATAAACATGTATTGCCTCTAAGACAAACTTAACCAATGTAAGTCTACCTCCCAAAGTGAGCCATCTATTACACCACTGCTTGGTTCTAGACTCAATCTTATCAATCAGCCATCATTAGTCTCTTTTCATGTATTCAGTTGGTTTTAGCTGAAAACCCAGGTACTTGAAGCCTTCTTGGAAGGCCACTGTTTGAAAAAAAACAAATTGTAGAACAACTCTTGTTTGCTCCTCCTCTACCCCATTAGGAACAATTAAAGATTTGTAGAACAACTCTTGTTTTCTACTCCTCTACCCCATTAGGCACAATTGAAGATTTAACATATTAACTTCCATACCTGTAACCGTACTATGTAGATCCAAATCTCTTTAAGGTTTAGTACATCTCTTCTGGACCCATCAAAGAAGAGCAATACATCATCAAAAAAAGGTATATTGAGTCAATCAAAATGAACTGCATATATTTATACCTCCCAAAGATCCTGTTCTTTTGGCCTCTTAAATTAATCTTCTCAATCCTTCTGGAATCTGTAGTAATCATGAACAAAAGGGGTGACATTGGGCACCCTTTCCTTAAGCCTTTGAATGGATAGAAAAACTATGATGTCAAGTCATTGATTAGTGAAATATGGAATGTAACAATATCATATATAATTCTCTCTATATTTCTATCTCTTAATAGTGGAAAAAGGGAAATGGGAATAATCTCAATGGAAAAGTACTACTATCTACATCAGATTTGATTAGTACCAGGTTGTGGTAAACTGTTGAATATGCAATATGAAGAAAGGATCACAACATGATGGATATGTCTCAATGGTGTTAATCAGTTCCATATCTAAGCATCACCAATCAGAGCTCGACATGCAATGGGATTCAGAGTAATAGGAATCACCAAGTAAGTGATATATAGGTCATAAGTCATAGTGGATTCATAAATTCCACTCATTTCTTCATCAATGGATAAATCTAGTATTACTTGTACATGATATCAAACACCTCCTTGATTTAACCAAGATATTATCGAGAATATATACCATTAGAAACATTTCCACACTAAGAACACATATTATATTAGTGTACATTACATGTGTTGAGCCCATAGAGAAAGAGAAAGAACTAAGACTGAACTAAACTCAAGCTATTACTACTACTTATTAGGGAAAGACCTTAAAACCACAGACTAAGCAATCCAATTATTCCAATTTGTCCAATTTGTCCCAATTATTCCAATCCACCTTGTCTCAAAAGATGAATTTATCTGACTTGAAGATGTATACATGGTTACTAGATCAAACACTGCCCATGGTCTTGGAATATATGCTTCTTCTTTTCTTCTTTTTTTTGGACTTGGGGAATTTTTTTAAGGTGGTCATTGTTTTTGAAGGTTAAGGGGGGCTTTGCACTTCATGTTCCCAACCCATAGACTCGTCCTTGCAAGAGACTAATACCAAGCTACATAATGGAAAAACTATATCATGGGATATTATTACTTAGTTTAATGAGCAAGTCACATCTTTTTAGAAGTATAACAATGAAATACCCAATGAAATTGCTTCAGTGTAGGACACTAAATCCAATCTTCCTAATGACATTGATTCATTACATGATACTAATGAAATACTTCAAAATGAAGCTATTTCTTTGTATAACAATACTTCTAGTCTTCTTGAGAAGAATATTTTGCACAAGAAACTAATATCCAAGTTCAAGATGAGATCAATTCAATATAGAACTATATTCCCAACGTTGTCTAGGGATTAACAATTGCATATATCCTTCTGAGAATACATGTTGTTGTAGAAGTTTTTGAGGAACTAAGATGTCACCATATCTAGCCACAAAATGAAGAGGATAGAAGACTTGGAGATCACTTGAATTTGTTTTATGTCATGCCTTTAGTGCATCCCAAATAATTTGATGGACATAAGAAACAAAGCCACTTTATTCTGCTATGATTACTTCATTCTATTCTGCCATATTTACCAACCCAAGATCAACCCTTGCAACTAGTATCTCCTTGAACAATCTTGAAACCCTAAGGAAGGATTGAGAGTGATCATCCCCTTCCCTTGTTTTATCCATCTTAACTCATTGAAGCATTCAAGGTTTTCCTTAATGGTTAGGAGTGGCTATCTCCTTAAGGATTTTCTTGGCTAGGGTTTAGTTCTAGGGGTTAGAAGTGAATATCCCCCTAGGGTTTAAAACATAGTTGTCTTGATCTTGTGCTAGTAGCTCTTGAAGGGATAGGACGACACCTAGTGTTTATGAGGGGATAAACTCTAGGGTTTTCTCTCCTAGGAGGTTGACCTAGGCTTATGAGGTGATAATCCTATGATATACTTTCAAGTCTTATTTTTCCCTCAGTCTCCATTGAAGCGCTACATTAACTCCATATGCCCAATGAAAATACATTGATCTTGAGACCTCCAAGTACTTTATTCAATAGTCTAAAGCTACCCAAATGCATTTTTATCGGACTTCACTCTCCACATTGAGATTCCTTGCCCTAAGTCCTCACAATCTTAATTGAGGGAAACTCCCTTCAGTCGGAGGAAAGTTGGCTTGAAGTGAAATAAGGTTGGTGAGGTGACAGGGGCCTTCCCTCTAAGTTATGCATAATTTCACTTGAGCTTTCGGACTTTATCTCAACAATTGTGAGTCTGTGTGATAACACACCCGAAACATATCCTAGTGATCCTAAACCTCATTAGACAAGACCCCCTTTACCATTAGAAGTTAGTCCTCCTCCTCGACCAACCTTGCCTAAGACCAATGATATAGATTTAAATATTGATATGGCTAGTATCTTAGAAAAGGTTAATGTACATGTCCCTCTCAGTATTGATATTGTATTTTTTTTTTAAATACCTACAATACAGTTTCCATTGAGACGTCTCAGAGTGTCGCTCCCATAGCAACCACGTCAGAGTTGATACCTCTTAACGTCGCTCTTTCCAGTTCCAAGACTGATGATATAGATTTAAATATTGATATGGATAGTATCTTAGCAAAGGTTAATGTACATGTCCCTCTCAGTATTGATATTGTATTTTTTTTTAAATACATACAACACAGTCGCTATTGCGACGTCTTTGAGTGTCTCTCCCATAGAAACCACGTCGGAGTTGATACCTCTTAATGTTTCTCTTGCCACCTCCAATACGTCTCTCTTGCCACCTCCAAGAGTGTCGCTCCCATAGCAACCACGTCGGAGCTGATACCTCTTAACGTCGCTCTTGCATCCCTCAAATATTCATGATCGAAAAGTAAGGCAACATCTAAAAACAATAGGTGTTTTAGAGATGTATGGTTCATGAGTTTGATACCTATAAATCTACCATTACCTCTTTCATGAAAAATTCATTTGCTTAACCTTCCACTATAAGAAGAAAAAGTAGAGGTGAGAGTGGGAATCCCTACCTTAGACCTCTCGATGGTTAGAAGAAAGATGAAGAAAAACCATTAATCAACAAGGAGAAAGACACAAATGAATAACATCCATCCATCTAGTCAACAAATTCACATGAGAAGTTAATATGTAACATCATCAACCCTAGGTAAGACTAGTTGACCTTTTTCTTCCAAGAAAATAATATATGTATTTGATATGGCAAGAATGAAATCAAAATATGCATTGATCTGCCTAAGGAGGCCTAAATGGCATGTATTTTTGATAAAAAAAAATCAACATTGACAATTTGTTCAATAGTCTTATGGCTACTTATATATTGTCAATTTAAGGCAGCCTTTACTTCTGAAGAATATACCCTTTTAGATCTAATTCTTAATAAAAACAAAATAAGATGCTTCTGAGAAAGAGAATATGCAATGAAAGAAACTAATAAAGAGTCGATTTCATTATGGAAAGCTAAGCCCCTTCTCTAAACTCTTGAACAAATAGGGACCCCTCTTGCATTGGCACAACTTCTTTAAATAACTAGTATGCTCTTGTATTGTATTCTCTATAGATATGAAGAAAGATATATCATCAAAATATTTTTTTACCTCTAGAACTAGACTCATTATTGGGGGTAGCAAAATATTTGCAATTTTGCTTATGTTATTGCCCCAATCCATCAGAGGCTTGGAATCTCCAATGACCTGCATATGTTTCTATATTTTTTCCTTTGTAGTATTCATTATAATTCAAAGGGCATAAAACTCAACTCTATTGTTGGTACCTTAACATACTTCATAAGAAAATAGTGGGAAAAGTTAATATGCAGAATATCCCCTGGCCCACACATACTTGGATCCCCTTGAAAAGCTTTGTCGAAAAAACCCCAAGCTTTTCGATAATCAATGTTAGGTTCCTTTAGAACTCTCTAAGATTTTTATTTTAAAGGCTTCCAACTGCCTTTGAAAGAGACCCTTATCTCTTGTTAAACTTGTGTTAGAAAGGGTAAAGCACATACCACATCACTTAGTATTAGTTCCATAAGTAAGCATGAAGCTTAGTTTGAACACTATCATATATGTAATCCTTATAGTAACTAGCCTAATATGATTACTAGCATAGGTAAAATAATCCCATTGAATCATATCCTAGCTAAATGGAATGGTAATAGCTCGTTATAGAGTATATAAGGAATATGGAATAACTAGACTTTGTGATAACACTATTTAAGATATCAAGTTGTTGAATAATATGGTACTCATAGTAAGCTTCTGATTATTGAATGACTCTAAGCTTCATCGTACAAGTTATGATATCGCAACTCTATTCATTATAAAAATAAAATATGCTTAAGAGTAAAGGTAATGGTGATTTGTTCACTAGTCTAACAAGCTTACTACATGTCTATGTTTCCATAACAATCACTAGTATGTATACCCTTATTACTAGTTTAAAGAGGTAAAGAGTTGTAATCAGTATGAACTTCATGTAAAGCACGTAATACTGGTGTTTATTACTTAGCTTGATTGGATTCTATGGAGTTTAATCACACGTATATCTCCCTAATTAGTACAGTAGTTTGTTCACATGAAGTAAGGTATAAAGTACAGACAAGTGCTATAAGCTCTTTCACACACCTCTAATTATCTCTATTCCACGGTGTTTACATAATTAGTGGAGACTTGATCTCCATAAGTACGGTTTATGTGTTACCAACAGTCTCCATGATAAGCTAAGCTATTGTCACTAGTCAAATCATGAAGCTTGATTACTCTATTCAACTAGTCTGATGCTTACTTTTTCTGATTAACTTAATGGAACTGATTAGGTTAAGATTGTGAACAAAGCTTTATTATGCAAATAAGGGTATCATAATAACCATAATGAATATGGACTCTACAAGCTTGTACTATTCATATATAATAACAACATGATGTCTCCTGTATTACTAAGCTTCTAGTGTTTAGCTAGCAGTAACCTTTATGGGATTCACAGTATTGCAACATCAAATTATGTGTGATCCTAGTTATAGTATCATTCCCATTAAGATAGAATATGGTACAACGATGTTTACAACCTATACAAGTGTTATACTAAGATATGGTTCTTCTCCATCTTAAGTAATATCGTAATAAAGAAACCTCTATTAAAGTGATAAGTAAGAATGGTTACTACCACTTGCATGGTTAATCTTCATAATAGTGATACAATTCTCTATCTGACTAATCATGATACCTTTGTTCCCTAATAAATGTGATGCTCTGTATATTTAATGAAATGTATATGGTGGTGTATCTCTCTATAATAGGTAAACACTTATGATTAGTTACATGACCTTATCGTATCTCCCTAATTAACACCATAGTAATAAAATGGGAAAGATACATAGATAGGGCTATACCATTACTAGTGTTATACGTAATAACCCTAATTATTAACACAATTGGATTCAGCTTAAGTGATACAAGCTTGATTGACTAGTGTGCTTATAAGAAGTGTTACCATGGATAATGAGATAGCTTATACGTATTATGTATAATGAACACCATTGATTAGAGATACTATAATCAAGAGGCTCCAATAAACATAGGTTTATACAAGCATCTGTAACCATGATCGTAATATTTATGGGTAACACATTGTCATTAATGCACTCAGTACGATTGATTACACTGTTCATGAAGCCAGTTGGGAGCACCAGTAACCGCTAACTAGAAATCAATATTGCTCAGAGATAGCCCGAATGAAGCAGACGTCAATCACTCGGTGATCGATATCTCGCAAACTAGCAGGCATGATAAAATACAGATGGTTGTAGATAGGAGCCACACTCCTCTCCTCCTTTATCCAACCCCAACGCGAACTCACTTGAACGGTAAACCATCATGCATGTGTCTGCTCCACCTTACACCCACCTACTCTTAGTCTATGGAGTCGGATCCATTCAACAGGAAGGCCCGATTGGAGGGAGATGTCATGCCGCGTGATACTACTTGAAACATCTTCTTCAAATGAATAGGATATTGATCTTAAATCGGAGATTGCCGCCCCCACCCCCAAAGGAAGGAGTTCCCTTTTGGTCCCCCTCCATTGCACATCTTGCCTTACATAGTTTGGTCTGTCAATGAATTATAGGGAATTACTTGATTGAAGGTTGAAATGGGGCCATACATAGTAAGGTTTCTACTCTTCCTCATGGTTAGGGAAACACACACACCTCTTACTTGTCTGGCCCAATTGTTTCTTTAATTGGCTTGATTGATCGATTGAGGGAATCATATAGTCAGAATACATGCTCACCATATATCCCCCCATTCTTTGTGGTATTGACCACATTTTTAATCCCTATTTTCATTTCATTAGGTTGGTCCAGTACAGAAAGTTATGGGAAAGAGTATGTTATAGCATTTCCAATTCGCGAATTTCTCATCATCTTTGTGTCTCGCATGCCGTATCTTTCACTATTTCATGTTCTTCCCGAAAGCGTGCTAATCCCTATGTTGTGTGGATATAAGCATCATATATTTTTCGGGGTACCCACCCTCTGCAGGAGCCTGTTGACGGGCGAAATCGATCGTCCGTCAACTGAGAGAGTGGAACCGGTCCGGGGTTGTCTAATAACCCAAACCGTTTGGGATGAACCACCCTGACGGGTTTAGTGGCTCCGTTAGCCGATCTAAGGTCTTAAGAAAACAAAAGAAAACTAATCTAAACTAACTAATCTAACTAAAAATAAATAAAACAAACTAAAATAATCAACAATTAACAAAACTAACTAATAAACTAATCTGATTAAAACAAACTACTAAACGAACTAAACTAAAACTAATTATTAAAAAAAACTAAACTAACTAACAATTCGATATATACAATCTACTAATTACTACTATACTAACTCTAGCCAATTAACTATCTAACTACTAACTGCAATATAACTTATTCACAAAATGTACAATATCTACAATTTACAGATTTAATTAAAACCTGAAAAACTCATTTGCATTCTTCCCTAAGATAGCGAGAGATATTTTTTTATTTTTATAATTTTATGAACAAGAAATAAAACAGAAATCTAATTAAACTACTTGAATTATACTAAACAAATTAACGAAAATAAATCACAAACTAACCTGGAAAAACGCTCCAGATTTGCCCTGTGTATGATGACTGGGTTAGCAGAACAGAGGAAGGAAACTCGCACCGAATAATCCAAAAGCTTCTCGTAAACGATAGCTGCAATGCTCTTTAAGTTTGTTTACAGGACAAACAAGACATAAAAATCACAACAATTATATGATTTATAAATCTCCACAGTTAGGTAAACCTGTTATGCAAAGACTTATACAGAATAATCCAGTTGATGAAGAAGAGAAATCTGTCATTCATAAAATGAATCAAGTAATTGCTATGTTTTTAAATACTGGAAGAAATCAGACATGGATCATATTAATTAATTCTTATCATTTGCAAAAGACTAAGATAGATAAAGTAGTCATTAATCAGATGCAAATTGATAACATAAACATGAAACAAAAGATTGATATTATGAAAAGCTAAAGCTGTAGCAGAACATCAATTTATGTCTCAGTCTCTATTAGATATCCATTATCCTGGTTCTCCCACAAGCGAGGATCCTCCTTATTACAAAAATAATAAGTATTTAAAGGTTTTCCACAGGGTAAAACCTCCCTGTGGAAGTTATAAAACTGTTTACATGAAATCTGGGAAGATATCCCAAAGTTGTCTAAACTAGGAAATTAAAATAAAACTAAAACATCCAAATATCCCCTAAACTGCCCAACAGGTCCCATGCAATTCGAATTCACCTGAAAAGGACAAAAAATGAACAAATTAGAAGGATCTTTTATTAATGAAATGATAGAAAATTTAATTCTATAGACTAGCTACAGAATCATCTGATTTTGTAGCTGGTCTAAATAAGGTACAGAATCAATATTCAAATCGATTAAAAAAATCTTTTCAAGATTTCAATTTAATTGACATCAATAATCATTTGAAAATGAACCATTTAATTTGAAGTTGCTATATCATTCAAAACTAAACAAGATCTGAATCAATGAATGCCTACAAAGACGGGCGTATTCTGTTTCTTGTGTCACCACAAAATCGAATGAACATAAGCATAATCCAACCATCGTGAAATCGTTTGGTATCAATTTGAAATCGACACAATCTAAAACAAATCGCATACAATTGTTATGCTATCTCATCAGCAAGGGATACGATCGAAACCAAACAAGATCGTTATCAAATCATTATCACTGTGTTGACATAGCCACGAAAATTTAAACTGGCGCGAAAATCAATTTGAACAAAATCGTAACAGGATCGATTGATTAGCAACAGAATTCGTAATTTGTTATTGCAAATTAGGCAAATAGGATTGATCGACTTTGATCAAAACGAGATCGTTCCAATCAAACGAATCACAACTGGGTTTGACCAATTCGTTTTACAATTTTAAAACCAGACAGAGCAGTAATCATAATCGGAATCCAATTCCTAAAAATGATCGAACTAACAATGATCCGATCAAGCGAATCAATCGATTGGGTTTAACAATAGTCATTGTTCCATAATTTGGGCGTATTTGCACAGGTTAAATGAGATCATTGTTTTTATAAAAACAGAGTATTTCTAACCAAAATGAATTGAACATAGTGGTACTCATGATTTGGAAAATCATACAACACAACATATCGTAACAAGTATCCTCCCGAAAACATTTACCAATCACAGCATACAAATGATAACGAGATCGAATCCGAGCAAAATCGTATTCTAAATTGAGCATAAAAACTTGTCGTGCGGAGTAGATACAAAACGAATTGTATTGAAAACACACCATTACTTTCGTTACTTCACTCAGAAAAACTTAGCAAATGAAATCCAAACGAATAACCATTCAAATCCAATAAAAATCTATGAGCAAATCATATATCAAATCGAAATTCCTTCTATTTTTATCAAAACGAAACCATGTACAGGATGATCACCGAATGACAGAGGCATTTGGATGAGTGACTGAGCTATTTAAAAACTGAATTCAAATCATTATATCAACCTAGATTATTTACAAAACAAAAACGATGTCAAAACCATACCTGTATAGCGACGAGGCTTCTTGATTATGCCAATTTGGAATTTACAACGGTCGTGGTTGATTCTACGTTTTTGAAAAGGATGGAGCCGGTTGTCTTTTGCTTTTTATCTGTTGCTTGGAGCTTGGCTTTTTGACTGGTTAGCACTGCAATTTGATCTTCCAGTGATTGAATCTTCGATTGGAGTATGGGAACATCAATGTAGTATCGTTCTAACCATGAATCGCATTGGTCACAGGGTGACTGTGTGGGTTTAGAAAGAACGGGCGAGGGTTTGGCCAAATGACCGAGGGTTTCACGAGGCAATTTAATACCCGGGAAGTCAAAGTCGTTCTTTAGGCAGGGGGGAAGGTTCGATATGAAATCATAAGGGGATTCGGGACATAAACCCTGCGAGTAGGGGTACTCGCTGGCTAAGAAACGTTCAACATCAGAATCAGAATCCTCACTTAGGACGATAGGGTTGGACTCGGCATAGGGTTTCGGTTTGTTTCTGGCCATTCTCGAAATGAGCTGGGCATTCCTTTTACCCTTAGCGTTAGCAGTAGGGTTTTCCTTGGGCTTTTTGCTCATAGGCTTTTTAATAGCCTCTGCACTCTTAGTTACAGTGTCGAGTAAATCAATAAGAGGGTCGACCGAGGGTTTAGGCAGTAGGAGATGTAAGGGTACAGGTGGTTCAGCCTTGGTTTCAATTACCACAGGTTTGTCAACCTGTACAGGGTTCGGATCCTCGAAACCATTCCGAGCAACGAAAGCACTCCAACTATCCCCGTGCAAACTCAAATGATAAACAATGACAAGTTTGATAAGCCGATGGTGGAACAGGCTGCTGTCATCCTTATGCCTCTTAAACTTTTTCGAAATTTTATACAAGCTACGATGAAAGTAGAAAGGCATGTTTAAAGGATACCCTATAAAAATCATCAGCAAACGCAGGTGGTAGAGGAACACAAGTCTGTATCGACCTTCACAGGTCACGAACTGCTTGACTAGCATTAATAAGTCATGCCATCGTGGTTTGAGCGTAGATACGGGCATACCTCTGTCACAAGAGGTGACTTTGCGCGAGAGGAACAGCAGTGTCCACGGGACCTCCTCGACCTTACAATTCTTAAACCAACATTGTCCTATGGTAGGTAACCCTGTGGCAAGACTGATAAATTTCTCATCAATTTCCAACTGTACATCGCCCACCTTGGCTCTACAGCCATCAAAGGTCATGGCAAACTGTCGTGCTACACAGAGATTAAAACCCTCAAATCGTTTCACGAAGGTAAGCCATTCGTTTTCCTCCAAATCTTGGCGGGCATTGTCAAACATTAACAAGGCTTGATTGTCGTTTGGCTTGACCCGCACGACTGGTTCCATGGAGCCGAGCAGATGGTAAGCCGAGGGTTTGTATCACCAACACACACAGGAGCAGAGCTACCCGAGCTAACAGAAGTGAACGAGAATAAGGGATAAGCATAAATGCAAGCATGCGAAGGTGGTGGAGTCTACCATGCAAAATATTCATTACCCAAGTACAATCGTCGATTTACATAGCTGTTCAATCCATAATAGTAGTTCAACCATCGAGTCATGTGCCCAACTAATGAAATCAAATGTGTATACCAATGCGTTCAAATTTTATGCCATAGTGTTCAAACACCCGACTTATAAATCAAAACCAAAATCAACTATGCGCCAATGTATCAGCTCATATAATCAAAAGTTTAACCAAGGTGCCAAACAGTGTTCATATAGTCGACAAGCCAAAAGTTATGAAAAGATTAACATAAGGATTATATCAAAAGACATATATATAAAAAAATTAATCATAGCCCCTATGCATTTTCATAGAATCAATGATCAGGCAAGTCATATAAAGTGCAAATCCAAATGCTAAATGCCTTACAAACTCAATAAAACCAAGTTATACAATCAATCGAAGTATGAGAACCGATTAGAGGATCTTGCCAGTTGTATAATGATCAATAAAAGGTAAGCGCAATAGGCATAATGACAAGAGAGATATTGACAGTTCAGATAATGATCGAAATACGACTTCGAAAGGAGAATTTTTCGCGCTTACAGTCGTGAAAACTTAACGAAGACAAATGTGCAAATGTCACAAAAATGAAAATGTCGTTTATTGAAAATTGCGACGAAAAAAATGATGTTTGCAAAACATAGGTGTAGGCAGCTTATAAGATAATAATAAAAAATGAATTGGCTGCCAACAATGGCGACACACTGGTAGAAGCAGTTATCTCTGTCAAAACAAACAAATTCAGATTAGGACAACAAAGATAATTCCAATTCAAAATTAACAACCAGAAAATCGTACAAACATCATCATTAACCATCTTTTCCAGCAGTGTTTCAAAAGATGAAAACTGATAACAAACTTAAGACTAGCAAGTCACGATATTAAAGATAAAATCTCCGATACTGTTGGCATGGCCACTGCTGCCAGCAGGCATCCATAGCCTCGACAGGGTTTCCATTTAACCCACTCTGACATCTGTATCCTGCCAAGAAGTTCTGGATCAAAATAAAGGACATTAAAGAGGTTTCTTTTTTGCAAATTTTCATATACCCGACATTGCTTCGCT
>ML793581.1:180956-202642 GCA_009831015.1 Picea engelmannii
TTAGGGCCAACCCCTTGAGGAAGGTTATGTGCTTGTGTTGAATCTCTTACGCCCATGTGTAAATGGATAATGGTTCTTTGTTTGCTTAACTGGTAAAGAAGGTAATTCCTTGGATGGTTTTGTGGGCTCTTGATTGTGATACGACGTTATCTCATTTTGAAGCCCACATTCTCACATGTGAAGGAAGATGTTGGGTCTCTCTTACACGCTTGGTGAAGGAAACCCTAGCCCACTTGAAGAACAATTGAAGGTTGTATAGCTTATTTTGAGCAGAAAAGAGAGCATTGAAGGGCCTTTGGAGGCTAGATATTGCACCAAAGCCCCTCTTTTCCCCTCATTTGAGAAAATTTTGTTGAAGCATCTTGTGTTATACTTAGGTGCATTTTTTGGAGATTGATATAGTGGATGTTTTCTCTTTATTTTTGGTGGATGTTTCGTGAAAATGGGTTTTCTTAATGCTATGTACCTTATCTTAAGCGTTTTCATTATGTTGCATGTGGTGTTTCTTGGGATATATTGGTGAATGCTCTATTAGAGTAATAGTTGCATGTTAACTTTGTCTCCTTGAACAATCTTGAAACCCTAAGGAAGGATTGAGAGTGATCATCCCCTTCCCTTGTTTTATCCATCTTAACTCATTGAAGCATTCACGGTTTTCCTTAATGGTTAGGAGTGGATATCCCCTTAATGATTTTCTTGGCTAGGGTTTAGTTCTAGGGGTTAGAAGTGGCTATCCCCCTTGGGTTTAAAACATAGTTGTCTTGATCTTGTGCTAGTAGGTCTTGAAGGGATAGGACGACACCTAGTGTTTATGAGGGGATAAACTCTAGGGTTTTCTCTCCTAGGAGGTTGACTTAGGCTTATGAGGTTATAATCATATGATAGACTTTCAAGTCTTATTTTTCCCTCGGTCTCCATTGAAGCGCTACATTAACTCCATATGCCCAATGAAAAGACATTGATATTGAGACCTCCAAGTACTTTCTTCAATAGTCTAAAGCTACCCAAACACATTTTTCTCAGACTTCACTCTCCAAATTGAGATTCCTTGCCCTAAGTCCTCGCAATCTTAATTGAGGGAAACCCCCTTCAGTCGGAGGAAATTTGGCTTGAAGTGAAAAGGGTTGGTGAGGTGACAGGGGCCTTCCCTCTAAGTTACGCATGATTTCACTTGATCTTTTGGACTTTATCTCAACAATTGCGAGTTCGCGTGATAACACACCCGAGATATATCCTATTGATCCTAAACCTCAATAGACAAGACCCCCTTTACCATTGGAAGTTAGTCCTCCTCCTCAACCAACCCTGCCTAAGACCGATGATATAGATTTGAATATTGATATGGCTAGTATCTTATCAAAGGTTAATGTATATGTCCCTCTCAGTATTAATATTGTATTTTTTTTTTAAATACCTACAACATAGTCGTTATTGCAACGTCTTGGAGTTTCTCTCCCATAGAAACCACGTCGGAGCTGATACCTCATCACGTCTCTCTTGCCACCTCCAAGATGTCTCTCTTTCCACCTCCAGGGCGTCGCTCTTGCCACCTCTAGGGAGTCGCTCTTGCCACATCCAAGACATCGGTCTTTCCACCTCTAAGAGTGTCACTCCCATAGAAACCATGTCAGAGTTGATACCTCTTAACGTCACTCTTGCCACCTCCAAGACGTCACTCTTGCCACCTCCAAGAGGTCTCTCTTGCCACCTTCAATACGTCTCTCTTTCCACCTCCAAGACATTGCTCTTGCCACCTCCTAGATGTCGCAAGAGCCACGTCTGGGAGGTGGCAAGACTGACATCTTGGAGGTGGCAAGAGCAACGTCAAATCTGAGGTTTGGACTATCAAATCCGAGATGACATGTGTCGCCATGAAACGTCGCAATAAATACAATATCTATGTCGTCGAAAAAGAAACGTCATGTGAAACGACGTTTGAGGGGGTCTATTTTTTGTCATTCTCCCGACAATATAAAGTGGCAATTACGTCGAACGCGCTGTCGAAATTTGACCCAAACGTACTAGTGTTGAGACTTGAAGATTTATGAAAACCTCCTGCGCACTCCTTGCGCTCGTCCTCCTTGAGAATCTTTCAACACTTGATTAAGTGTTGGCCCTGTGCACACCTTGCATGGGTATCCTTTGAGATTTTATACTCAAACAAGTATATGTGCACTCCTTGCACTCAATCTATGAGAATTCACACTATCTCTCCTGAGCTATTAAGTCTGAAAATGACTATGCCTTCACACTCCTTGTGTGGGCACTGTGCACTCCTTGCACCAAGGTTTCAGAAGAGAAATAATTGAAACTTACAGAACATTAAAGGTTCATTCATTTAACCATGAAATACACACACAAGCATATAAACACAAATAATGTAACATTACCCAGTAACTTAAAGACAAGAATGCGCAGAGATCTGAAAGAAATTCTCCTCTATTATATTCATTCAAGAAAACATTTACACAGGTTCTTGCAGCTCTCAGCTTCTTCTCTACAACTCTCCAACAAACTTTCTTCAACAATAAAAATAAATTCAGCAGCCTCTTTTGGCATACATTACATACATTTATACATGGGGGGGCTTCTCGAGCCTTCCCTCCAACCTATCTTAGTGCTATCATATCACAATTAAGACATTCTCCTACTAAGCTTACTACAATAAATGGGAATTTACAACCCAAATACGAATCGATGCCCAATATCTGTACAATCCTATAGCTAATTAAAGCAATTACAATCTCATGTGATATCATACATTGATCTTGCCTCTAAACATTAAAGGGGTCTTTAATTACAATACTTTCAAAATGTTAAAATGGCGTGCTT
The DNA here is from genome assembly GCA_009831015.1 of Picea engelmannii. NCBI lineage: Eukaryota > Viridiplantae > Streptophyta > Pinopsida > Pinales > Pinaceae > Picea > Picea engelmannii. Next base: position 183,789 of record ML793581.1, read on the forward strand.
TCCTTGGGATCCAAACCAGTTTGAATGCGTGCGTTGGATGTTGAGTTTTCCTCCACTTGGTCTCTTTGAACGTTGATGGTGATGCTCTTGCATCAGTTCATGAGAGGAAGAAAGAGATCAATCGACATAGGTAGATTAAATGAAGGTCCAGTCACGAGATCTAGTAAAATACTCAAATAAATCGGAGGGGGAAAGAGGTTTGTTGTATTTTTTAACAAGATTGAGACAGACAAAGAATCTATGCTCAGGGTTGGTTGTTTCATTTTTTAACGAGCTTGCCATAGAGAAAGAGAAATTATTCGTGTAACCTCTGGGTTCGATTCCCATATCTTTGTTTCATTTTTTAACAAGCTTGCCATCGAGAAAGAAAAAATATGCTCGTAACCCACCTTGATCATGGATTCCAAGAGAACAATGCTCTGGAAGGAATACATTTCAAGGGACATACCTCAATCATGGCTTCCAAGAGATCTTTGTTGGATGGAAGAACAATTATTTGAAAGGAATACACGTCGAGGACCACAATAGGGGTAGGGAGTTCAAGATATAATATCCCTATCGAAGAGATCACAATGTCAACTACCAGATATAGGTCAGAAGAATTTGATCATACAGCGACAAGCTCTTTCTTATCGAAAGTGGAAGGCATGGGAGTGTAGCCTGCAACAAGCTCACTCAGAAATCTTTTCATGTTTAGGGAGTCTGAAAAGAGCTTAAAGGATACTCCAAAGAGTTCCTTTTTGATATAGATTTTACAAGTCTGAAAAAGTGATAAAAGTATACTTGGTAACCTATTCTCATGTATTTACGAGCACGAGAAGGAACAAATACTAAGCTCGGTAACATATTCTCATTTATTTACGAGCACAAGAAAGAGCAAAGACTGAGCTCGGTTTCTTCCCAACGTAATGTCCAAAGGTTTCAAGTGATACCCATGGATGTTTGGTACTTTTGCCCTAGCTAAGAAGCTAGCGGCTCAACTCCAACGTCATGTTCAGAGGCTAGAGGCTTTAGCTTTTGCTTTGTTAAGGTGACTTTTAACCTGGATGCGCTGGTATCAAACCTATGGTGTCAGAATTCATAGAAGAAAAGTGTGTTTGTTGGAGCAAGGAATCATTGGGAGAGACTTTACAACATTAAGGCTCTGGTTGTAATCTCTTCCATCATTATTAATAAAAAAATATATGTTCTTTCCCACAAATGCTATCCATTTTTTGGTTATCTTTGTTGCATTTATCCTTGATCATTTGCATAGGTTTTATCAAATTATACTTTTGTTGTTTTCACTCTTGTTGGTTGGTGTTTTCTTACAAGTTATCACCCATAAGTATTAAGACGGAACTAGAAACTACAACTAGCGAGGACAATCGTTGATTAAAAGGTGTGAGCTCTTTCCAGCTAGTATTTTTTATTACATAAACCTAGGGAAAGTTATATGTTATGCCCTATTTTGTTCTAGTCCTCGCGTCAGAGTCTAGGGAGATCAATCTATGTCCGCATAGACTGATTTTTCCGACAACACGTGGACAAGAACAAAAATCTCAAAATAAAAGTAGCATTTTGACCTCCAAATGATGCATTTCTCATCAATCATGTCTAGGGAACATGACAAGTACTCCACATGATGATAAAGTTCTGACATTTAAGTGTGACACTTAGTAGAATGTGATACATACTTGTGTGACACTTAGTAGTGTGGGAATTTGGTATGTAACAGTTCTTATTAGATTTATGGATTAGTTTTTAGTATTGATTAAGGATTTTGTGCAGAGTCAAGGAAGTGGCATTTGTGGCATGTCATTTCAACTTTGTTTCAGTATTGGTTTCACTTAAAGATACCAATAGTCTCTGTATGATGTAATATACCATATTTGACTACTAAGTCTCATTTTGGTCCTTACCTTTTGGGTATGAAGAATGTTGTTGGTTGTATTTCAGATTTGAATAAATAAAATCTTTGGATGGTTTTGAAGTCTCATTTGAGTTACTGTGTAATCTTACATCATATTTTTATTCCTAAAGTTGTTCAAAAATTTAAAAAACATTTTATGTTATAAAAAAATTATTTTCTTTGACATAATACAATTATAAAAGATAACATTAATTCCAAGGACATATTTATTGAGGATTAATTGATTTTTTTCTAAAAAGGGGCTATAAACATAGGGTGATAATCCCGACTATTTTGCTCTAGCTAGGAAAAATTTGAAAATGTTGGTGTTAAGATAAAACCATTCCTTTTCATCAACATATGGGGGAGAGAGAGAGAGAGAGAGAGAGAGAGAGAGAGAGAGAGATGAGAAGAGGGAGAGAGAGAGAGAGAGAGAGAGAGTTATTTGGTGTTAACACGAAGGTGTGCATGTTCATGTTTCTAACAACACGCATGCATTTTAAGAATTCACATGTGCTTTAGGAACGTGTGTGCATTCTTAAAGTGTGTGTGTGTTATTTTCATTTCAAATTTTTTGGGGGCGGGAGTGAAAACTCTAAAATACATGTTTGATGATTTGGTTTCCTCAGATTAGGATTGGGATGACAAACCTAGTGCTTTGGTATACAAATACATAAAAATGTCCATTTTTATGAACACCTCTTTATATATCTATTTTTGACGTTATTTTTATATAGGTGTGACACACCCGACCTCCTAATCCAAGCTTAGGTTGGTGGGATGTTGGGTTTTATTTATTTCTTCTCTGATGGTATGATATCAAATTCATCAGTTGTTTGAGTGAGGACTTCTCTTATCACAATTTGATCTCTAATGTCTCTTATTAATTCTTAGGGAAACATCTCCAAGAACCTATGTGCCCTCAATCGAACGGTTAGGTTTGACTATCACCCTCAATTTTTCAATCTGAGTCACCCATTCCATCGGAGTTTCCAACCACCTAGGTTGATCTCATTTTGACAGCATTATCCCGACGGATCAACCACTAAGATCTAATGGTCCTCAGACTCAAGGTTTAACAGTCATGATTACGTCATAGTTTTCTACTTGCTCAAAAGTTACTCCCTACATAAAGTTCCATTCCTCACACCAATGAGTGGGACCCATAAATCACATGACTAAGATTTACTCTCACCCACATACCACTCAACGGTCCTCCTTTATCCTTGGAGTCCCTCTCATAGGTGTATTTCCTTTATGGTTGCTTGGATTACTTCAAATGACTCACTCTGACAGATCAAACGACCCTTGTATATTTAATCCAACGGTCTCTATGGTCTTCGAGGTTGAAACGTTAGCCCATCATGGTTTTGAATTCCTCCTCCTGGGAGTGGTTCTCGCCATATCCAACAGTCGGTATTTCATGCACACATTCTCATATATCTACGGTTCTCATAGTTTCCATCATCGAACTCATGTCATAACCCTCTTCCCATACCTTTGATTATCCCTCTTTCGACAATCTTCTTACTAGATTCAACGGTCCATATTTTTCCCTTGCCACTCACCAATGAATAAACAATTCTCATCAACATGAAGATTTTCCCTTGGGGTCCTAACCTAACCTTTCCCACGGTCACTTCGATGTTGAAACCATCCGATCAACAATCTGGATCTACTCGAGACCCAAAATTTACGGTTGCGAGTCATTCTGATTCAACGTGAATTTCTTTTACTGGAAAATGGTCTGAAGTTGGGACTTTTACAATTTTTGGGTTTTCCTCATGGTTTTCTACCAAGTCTTCAGGAATCAAATAACCATTCTAAGACCAGCATTGGCCTTTAAACTCCATCAAAAGGAAGATCTTGCATATCTTACAAGATTTCCACTTAAGGATTTTTTTTTTCCCTCATGACATATGGTTCTCTAACTCTCGCAAGGATCTCCCCGACAACAGTGTACTAGCATTACTAGGAAATGAAGTTTTGTCCATATCTTGCAAACTTTCCTCTCAATGCAGAAGGATTCTCAGGGACACAAACTTTCTGTACTTGTTCCTATTCATAACTTATCATATCAATTAAATACCATCACATCCATATTCCAATCACCCAGGAGTTCATTTCATTGATTATAAGCATTCACGCTTCCCATTTAAATCAGACAGATATATACATATATAACATCCATACACAATTTGACAAGTCAATTTAAAACACTTATATGATCAGGAGAATGATCAACATCAACCGATTGAGAGAGGACTATTTTCCTCCCAACCATAGGCCATACTGTAGAGTGTCTTCCTATAGTACACCACCCTTGTGCTAAGCCATGATATCACAAGGGGAATGATTCAGTTGACCTCCAAACTCAAGATGATATGGGAAGGTTACTCTCCTTCCTCCTCTAACAATAACAGAAGTTACCCCCTTCCTACTGAGCTCAAGAACTCTACAAGTTTATCAGGTGGTTTCTCAACCGGATTTCCTCTACACAAGGGAGTCCCTTCTCTGCTAAGTAGTCCCTTAGTGACCTCCCCTTACCATTGTTGGTTTCTGTCCAGTAAGCTCCAAGTTGTAGTCCTCTTTTGCTCCATTCTGGATTCGGGTATTCTCTATTTTAGGGTGATCGTTAAATTGGACAAGCGTCCTACTTTCTTCAAGGAAACGTTATATTCTCTTCCTTAACACATGCTTGTGAACCCCTCTATTCACTATATTGTTACTCTGTGAGTCTGTTTCTCACTCGTTCCTTTCCAAGTGGACTCTTCTTGAACTCCTTCGGGCTATGTTTTCCTGATACCACCCTCAGATTCGAACAGTTCTCTTTATTGTGTGTTCTCTATGTCTTTATGTAGTCTCTCGTGCTTCTCTCTTGTTGTGCTTCTCACGTATCCCTCTTATGTTTCTAGTTCAGTGGTGTTTTCCACCTTTGGTATCTTTCTCTGCCAATCCTTGGGATTCTCATGGCTTCTATCAGAAGCGAACTCCAGTCAGGGATCCAAATTATGAAGAGGTAATCTAATGGGTGTACTTCTGTCAGGTTTTTCAGTTGACCTTTGCTTATGCAAGAGATCAGATATGTCAAAAGTATTAACTACCTCAACCACCAATCTCATCTCCCATAACTGGTCACATGGATCTATACAAATCAGGTATGTTGGAAGGTGTATTTTTATGCTCTGTAAGCATAAGTTAGCTTGTTGAACAAACTACTTTTTTTATTCATAAAAACAACTCATCTCCATGTCACCATGCCACTTCATCAATTCTCACTTGTGTATCATGGCCATTACTTCCAAGGTTGTTCCCTCTCAATCAGCGGTTTGGTTTCTTTTATTAATCAAAACATGATTGCATATTCCATAATTAGATCATATGAAGTCTTAAGCATAATTACAGCCTTTGGGGGGAACAGGGTGTTACAATAGGCTACACAAATCCATTGTTGATGAAACTATAGACACAAAGAGTCGGATCGATTCATCTATATAGATTCCAAATATATAGTTTTCTTTTAAAATTAATATTGTTTATTATTTTTAATCTATTTTTGTCTTGACATATATCAAACTTCTAAAATACATACACCTCTTTTATTTCTGCTATAACATTTTGTCTTCTTAACCATTTGAAGAGACTAATATCTACAATCTGATAATATAAAAATAAAAATTGATAATGTTAAGACCCTCTTAGCCTGCAAGAATTGAAGGCGTTGTAATTTAAAGGATATATTGACTTCCATAATTTAAAATATATATATATATATAGCTAATATTATAAATTTTGAAAAAATACACGACACTAGAACAATGGATTCTCTACAATTATACAAGTTTTTAGAAGGAAATTACATCGTTAAGGTACTCAACCCCTGCATGAACTAAGACATATACCTTGTATTTTGCTGGAAAATAACATAGCATTGTCAAAAAAACTCAAATTTCACATAGTTATTCACCATTTCTATAAATAAAAGTTGTATATTGGAAAGCTAATTCAATTTCCTACATTTCATATTATTACACCATATTCAAATTCATTGTAAAGGTACCTTGAATAATCCCTCCAAGTTAACATATTGTTGTTTTTCCATGTTTTCATTGCCACTAACGTGTCATGAGAGACTCACCCTTATTTTTCTCAGCCTCTTTGCTTCTATGATGTAAGTTGTTTCAGTTTGTGATCTATTTTTTAGCTCTTCTTTTACTGTTGCTAGTGTATCCTCATCTTGTTGTGTTTTTATACCAAAAATTATGAGGTTCAAGGCTCTTTTTGTTAAGCTCATGATCCAAAGTTATTAACTTATTCATTCCTCTTTGATGGATTTGATATCAAATTTATTTTCCAAACTAATTAGGGTCAAATTGTAAATTATTTTTTCTTGAATTCTAGTTTAGATTTTTCTGCAACTAAGAATGGGACTCTAATATTTTATTCTCTATTTGTGTCTAAATATTGTCTTCTAACAATGTAAATTTGTTATCAAGCATTGCCACTAACTCTGTTTGGAGTTTCATTTGTCTCTCTACTCTCCTTTTTTTCTAATAATTATATATGTTCATAAAGACTCTCTAAGGTGACTTTGCTAGTTGTTAGGACTCCCCTTAAGAGATTGAGATTATGTAATTAAGATTGAAAGAAATATTGAAAAAAAAATACATTATATAATTAATGTATGAGTGATAATAAAAAAAATCTAAAACTAATACTATTTGTAGTGGACACAATGTACTGAGATAAATATTTTTAAACAAATATTTATGGGAATGAATATTTACACAAATGTATATATGAATTATTTACATAAATCTCACCATAAATAATATATCTATTAAGTTTAAATTATAAATTAAAATAAATTACCAACATAGTTTATTATAGTTTTTTTTTTTTAAATTGCATCTAAACTTTGTCCAACCAAGTAAACTTCAAACTGAAATAAGTGCATGTTCTTTATTTTTCTTTTAAGGTAGGGTTTAAAATAAAACATTATTCATTGTATATAAATTTTCTCTAATTAAATTAATTTATAAAGGCTTGTCATTGTAGCGTTAAATTTAAGATATTCAAAGAAAATGAAATAACAAAGCAAACTTAAAGTAATATTAATGTTGTAATTTAAATGTTCTATGTTTGGGTTTTTGTTACGTGATATTTTTTGAGATATTTGTTTAAAATCCAGTGAAAAAATGTTAGATTTGAGTGATTATTTCTGTATAATCCAATTGTCTTAGAGATTTTTCAGCATGGTGAATATATTTCTACATTCAAAAATGGATTTTAAATAACAAAAAATAACGATTTCATGCAAATTTATGTTACCATTATGATAAAAAAAGACCAAAACCTAGAAGAGTTAAACAACACCATTAATATTTTAATGGGAGAAAATGAAATCACAAAGCAAATACTTAAGCTAATGAATACACAAGGAGAAGATTCATATGGTAACAAACATAAAAGGAATGTTCGATCTGAGAAATTTAAGTACTCTAAATGTTCTATGTTTTGGTTTTTTTAAGTGATATTTTTTGAGATATTTGCTTGAAATCGAGTGAAAAATTGTTAGATATGAATGATTATTTTTATATAATCCAAGTGTCTTAGATATTTTTCAAAAATGAATTTTAAATAACAAAAAATAATGGTTTCATGCAAATTTATGTTACCAAATTCTCATAAAAAAATCAAAACGTAGAAAGTTAAACAACACCATTAAAATTTTAATAAGAGAAATGGGAGTAAAATCTCTTATGGATTAACCAAACCACAGTCCACAAGAATACAGATACGACGAAAACTAATCATCTTTGGGAATTTGTGTCAATTAATTAGCTTTGATATTGTTTGCATATCGCAGTCGCGGTTATTCTTACATGCACTCTGATCAGAGAATTAAACCTCTGCCATTTATGAAGGATCTATGCAGGCCTATCTTTGGACTAGATAATCATTCAATTAGAATAGCATAACACTATACCAAATGATTAAATCACAATATCATATAATTAGGCTTACAATCCATGCACAAAGAAAGAAGAAATTATTATTGAGGTAGTTGCACAAAAAAAGGTGACGTTCAACTGTGATCAGCCTTCATCTTCATAACAATACATAGCCACATAGAACAAACAGTTAGTTTCTCTTGATTGAACGCTTACAACAATTTATTTTGGAAAACTAATCATGCATTTTGCATGCATTATTTAGTGAGACAAACTATATCTAAACACTAACCGATAGAGAAGAAAATTCCAAATAGATTGCATCATGTCAGATGATTGACAAGACTACATCAATTACCAACATACTCCCCCTTGATGCTGAGAGGGCTCACAATCTGATCTTGAAGTTTCAAAAAATGGACTTTAGCAACTGCCTTAGTGAAAATGTCTGCAAGTTGTTCTTGAGACTTTATATACCTTAGTTCTACTTCCTTCTTTTGCACCAAATCTTGAATGAAATGATACTTTAAATCAAAAAAAATTGTACATGATGGACTGGATTCTTGGCAAATTTGATGGCATTAGTGTTATCACAAAATATCAATGTAGGATGAATTTGTTTCTCTCCAATTTCTTCTAGAACTTTTCTAAGCCATAATACTTGTGTGCATGCTGAGGTGACTGCAACATACTCTGCTTTTGTGGATGAAAGTGAAACTATACTTTGCTTCTTTGAGCTCCAGGTAATCAAACCCGAACCAAAAGAGAAACAATTACCAGATTTAGACTTTTGGTCATCCAAACTACCTCCCCAATCAAAATCACTAAAGCCAACAAGATTAAACCTTTTAGAAGTGTGGTAATGAATACCAAAATTTAGAGTTCCTTTCACATACCTCAAAATCCTCTTGTTTGCCTTCATATGTATTTCAGATGGATCTATCATGTATCTTGAAACACAAGAAACTAAATAAGAAATATCTGGTCTTGTGTGGGTTAGAAACATCAAACTTCCAACAACACTTATGTATGTTGCCTCATCAACTATTTCAGCACCACCATCTCTACACAACACAATTCCATGAGCAGTTGGAGTGGAGATTTATTCAACATATCTTTTGCATACTTTGTTTGACAAATGAAAATTTCATCCTCATATTAATAAACCTCCATACCCAAAAAATATTGCATGAGACCCAAATATTTCATCTCAAATTCATTCATCGTAGCAATTTTGAATCCATCCTTCATCTTAGAACTACTACCCATTTATAATAAGTCATCAATATATAGACTTACAATAAGAATATCATTACCTTCTTGTTTGTAGTAAAGTGTAGGTTCACTTTTACTTCTATTGAAGCCACTCTTCTAAAAATATCCATCAATCCTAGCATACCATGTTCTTGGTGCTTGCTTGAGGCCATACAAAACCTTCTTCAACTTGTATACTTGATGTTCTTTTCCTTGCACTTCAAAACCTTGTGGTTTTTCCACAAACACTTCTTCTTCTAAGTACCCAATCAAAAAGGCACTTTTCACATCCATGTGATGAATGCTCTATTTCTTCTGAGATATTAATGAAATCATCGTTCTAACAGTCTCTTGTCTTGCTACTGGTGCAAATGTTTCTTCATAATAAATTCCATACCTCTGTGTGAATCCTTTAGCAACTAATTTTGCCTTGTCTCTTTCAACACTCCCATCACTATTGTGCATAGTCTTGTAGACCCATTCAGTACCAATCTTTTTCTTGTCACGTGGAAGTTATGTAAGCTCCCAAGTATCATTCATGCGAATAGAATCTATCTCTTCTCCCATTGCTTGCACCCAAACCTCATCAGTACACGCATCTTCAAAACATCATGGTTCAAAATCAACCTTGGAAAGTAAAGCAAAATTTATTGTCTCACCTATTGGATTTTCTTCATGTGCTGGACTTTTACTCCTTTGATAAATGTCACTTAATATAATTACCTTTTTTGCAGAACTTGAATTTGATGTTGGGCTTGCACTTGGAACTGAAGAATTAGATGAGGGGCTACTTGGTGGATTTGTAGCACTTGGAACTAAAATATTAGTGGGTTGTTCATTATCAATATCATCAATAATATCCCTATCCAAAATAGATTTAGACATATCATCATGGCATTTTTTATGACCATAAACTCCCCCTTCATCAAAAATCACATCTCTTGACACAGTAATGCTATTAGTGAGGGGATTATACAACCTGTAAGCCTTACTTTTTCACTATATCCAACAAAAATGCATGACTCACTTTTTGGATCTAACTTTGGTCTCTTTTGATCAACTACGTGGACATAGGCTACACAACCAAAGACTCTGAAATGATTAACATTAGGTCATACCAGGTTTCATATGGATTCATCATATCAAGTGCACTTGTGGGACATCGATTGAGAATATATACAGATGTAACCCCAAAAAGAATTGTTTAATCCCTCAGTTTGTAACATACTTCTTGCCATTTCCACCACTGTACGATTTTTCCTCTATGCTACTCAGTTTTTTTTAGGTGTGTAAGCAGTGGTGAGTTGTCTTTTGATTCCATTCATATCACAATAATTCTGAAAAGATTTTGAACAAAATTCCCCTCCAGGATCAATCCTTAAGCACTTGATTTTGCAACCTCTTTCATTTTCCACAAGGGCTTTAAACCTCTTGAATGTATCAAAGGCTTCATCCTTAGTCTTCAAAAAATAAACCCAACACTTTCATAATTAATCATCAATCAAAGTAATAAAATACGATGACTTACCCAAACTCTTTGTCTGCATAGGACCACAAATGTCTGAGTGAACTAACTGAAGTGGATAATGGGCCCTCCATGCATTTCCTTTTGAAAATTTCTCTCTTACATGTTTTCCTTTAGCACATCCTTCACAAATATCCTTATGTTCTTGAACCTTAGGCAAACCATAAACTAATTCTTTTGATGTTAGAAGCTGACTGTGAAAATTCAAATGTCCATACCTGAGATGCCACAACCAACTTTTTTCCTCATATGCCATATTGCCAAGATGGTTGTTATGTTCTCCAAATATCAATGGGAACATTCTATTCTTTGACATAGGCACAACTGTAACCACCCTATTGCCTCTATTCTTATCATAAGTTGCACATTGTTGATTTTCAAACACCACCTTATAATTTTTCTCACACAATTGACCACCACTCAATAAATTATGCTCTAATTGTGGAGTGTAATAAATTTCTTTAACACTTTTCATACCTTCTTTAGTAAGGACTTCCATAGCTCCTTTTGCATAAGCCTCCAATGTTTTGTCATCACCCAGCTTGATCTTGGATTTGAAACTCTCATCCATTGTAGAAAAGAGCTCCTTATTTCAAAACATATGGTTAGAACACCCTGAATCTAAATACCAAATATCTTTAGTGCCATTTTCAGCTTTGTCAGAAGATAAAAACAAATTGTTTAGAGAGGCCTCATCACCTTCTTGAGCATAATTAACACATTTTTTATTATTACCTTCTTTTGATCTACAATCTCTTTCAAAGTGACCATACCTTTTACAATAATAACACTGGATATTTATTTTATCAAATGTGCCTCTTCCTCTTGAACCACCTCTTCCTCTTGGATAATTCTGATTTTGACCTCTACCTTTGCTTTGGTTGTTTTTGTTGCTAGTGTTGGCATCTTCATTCTTTGTAATTTGCAATTTTGAAGAAAAAACTTTTTTGCCACTTTCTCCAAATGAATCTATCAATCTTTCTTCATGAGACATACCAAATCCAACTAGGTGATCAAACTGAAGAGAAGACAAATCCTTGCTTTCTTCAATAATTATGGCAACATGGTTCCACCTTGGTGTTAGATACCTCAACACCTTTTTAATCACAACCTCTTTGTCCAAAATTTCTCCAAGAGTGGCCATCTTATTGACTACATCTTTTACTCTCACACAATAATCACTTACATTTGCAACTTCTTGCATTTTCAAATTCTCAAATTCTCTTTTCAATGTCTGTAGCTTGACAACTTTGACTTGATTAGTGCCTTGGTAAGCTTCTTGTAGATTCTTCCAAGCATCCTCTGATGTCTTTGCACCTACAATTCTTGGAAACAAGCTTTTATCAAGAGCAATTTGAATATGAAATAAAGCTTGAGCATTCTTCTTTCTAGATTCCTTCTTAGCTACTCTATCATTTGCAGTAAGAGTGGTCCTAGTGGTCCAATCTTCAATCCGTTTCTACAATCTCCCATAGATCTTTCCCTATCAAAAAGGTCATCATCTTGATGCACCAATAATCATAATCACTTCCATTAAATTCTCGAATGGGCAAGGAATTAGAGTTTGACATGATTACCCTAAAAAAACAACCAGTTGTGATACCAAATGAAGGATCTATGCAGGCCTATCTTTGGACTAGATAATCATTCAATTAGAATAGCATAACACTATAGCAAATGATTAAATCACAATATCATAGAATCGGCTTACAATCCATGCATAAAGAAAGAAGAAATTATTATTGAGATAGTCGCACAAAAAAAAGGTGACTTTCAATACATAGCCTCATAGAACGATCAATCTTGATCTTCATAACAATACATAGCCTCATAGAACAAACAGATAGTTGTTCTCATAACAATACATAGCCTCATAGAACAAACAGAGAGTTGCTCCTATTGAAAGCTTACAACAATTTATTTTGGAAAACTAATCATGCATTTTGCATGCATTATTTAGCGAGACAATTTATATCTAAACACTAACCACATAAAAGAAAACTGCAAATAGATTGCAACATATCAAATGATTGACAATACTGCATCAATTACCAACAATTTATAATATATTTATAGCACTTCAACGATTCTCCCACCGAAGGATTTCATGAATGGATTTTTCCTTCTACATTGAATCATCAATCAGAAGGTCAGAGAACTTCAGGAAATATTAAAATCAGTGCCGGAGTTGATATAAGGCAAACAATATATGTCACCGCACTTTTAATCAGAGAATGTATAATATCTTCTTCCATAAGAGAATGTGTAATATCTGCACTGCAATGTTATATAAGTTTTGGTTTATTAATGTATAATGGTGTATAAGTTTTTGGCTTATTTATCCTCTGTTGTGAAAGTTTTAGTTTATTAAGATGATTCCAAGTGACGATAGTGATAATGCTGGTAACCCCGAGATTTGATCCCATACCCTAAACACGAACATGTACCAGTCCAGCGTCTAACCCTGAAAGCTTCTTCAGCTACCAACCAGGGGGGAAATGTATCCAAGCATATCTCAACCTCGATATGCTACATGCTACAGAATACCCAATTGTAGACTATAATCAAATAAAAAAGAACCAAAAGTCCTTACAAAACAAAACATTTTTCTCGAATTAGAGATACCTATCATTCCATTTCATTTGGAATTAGAATACAGAAAAAAGATCCTTCAATTTCCTCGTTACGACCAGGCAGAGGGGGATTTCGAAAAAGCCCGTTTGACCCATCTGGTAAAGCGAGAGTTGGTCTTCTCAGGCGCACCAGTACTAGTAATTTCCCTCGTGTGGGTACGATGATCTTCACTGCGATAGGCAGTACCAGCGGACGGCGTGCGATTCGATCCGAGGCTTCCACTGTAAAGCAAAACCTGGTTTGTGGAAGACTCTGGCAACTTCATCATATTCTCGGATAAAACAGCATCGGCAGCAGCATCAACATTATTATTACTGGCCTGAGCCGATCGGCCATATCGGTTTGATTCCCCGGGAATCCAATCCTCGCGAACTACAATCCCTGATGAGCCCTGCCTCCTGAACGATAAGGTTGATCTAGTTAGGGAAGTAGCCATTGGACACAACACAGATAACATAAACTGCCCAATAGCAATGAGAAAGAGAATACAATACGGTTCTCTCCTCCCGTTTCCTCCTATTTAACAATGGCGACGGGTAGCATAACATATTTGAATGCGCGCGGCACGTTTTCGCTATTTGTCTACACTCGACATATATTTCCGGGATTCTTGACAGTTGGGTAATATTTTTTTATCTATAAGAAATCGAATCTTCAATAATGAAACCATAATAAATTCAAATCTTCAATGATGAAAGAGGGAGCTATATGCGTTTTATCTGTACGTCGTTGTTTATGTGCGTTGGAACTTGGACTATTGGTACGTAGTAGTTGATGAGATATGAACGCCATCTGTATTGAAATTGCTTGGTTTGAAGTCATTGATATATCTTTGACATATGCACAGATTTAGAGGGTAATGAATTTGTATTTGACTTTTGTGCATTCAACGTTTGAAAATTGGTACGTAGTTATTCAAAGATGAACGCCAATCTCTATTGAATTGATTGCCTGGTTTGAAGTCATTGATGAATTATTTGACATTATGCGCAGATTTAACGTGTAATGAATTTGTATTTGACGTTTTCAATTGATTTGGAGCTATATATCTGGGCGGCCATATCTATGTCTCTAATCTAATCTGAACGAAATTTGCTGTTCAAAATTCAAATCATGGCTATTGAGTCTAATGAACACCGCTTTTTTAAATCAGATAATGACTCGGCAAGCCACCAGGCTTGAATAAGTCAAAATCTTTAAATGAGACGATGGCGTCTCGGTTGAACAATCCAAAATTTTAAATGAGCGGATGGCGTCGCAGGCCGTTCCAAACAAATAATAATGCATTTGCATTTCAAGCCCTCATGAAAACGCAAGCTCATCCATCCATAGAGAAAAAACTATGTGCTTTAAAATATAAAACAAAGAGCTACAGTTTCTTACCGTGCAGAGTCGACTTACTACGTCTTGGTCTGATTGAAAAATGCTAAATCCCCTGCGTGGTACGGAACAAAGGGGAATTTGTTTCTTACACTAACTTTATAGAACCGGGTCCAAGGAGCTCCACCATCTTGGGCTNTTTTTTTTTTTTTTTTTTTTTGGTGTAAGTTTTAAGTTAAATTTAAAGTATTGTATAACTGTTTTATGTTTTTGGTTGGAATATGGGGATATAAATCTACAGAAAATCACAATTTTCTGTTGTTTAAATTGCATTTATGAAATAGATTCATTCTAAACACTCATATAATTAACTATTCAAATTTACAGATCCAACAAATTCTCACCTAATTTTAAACAAAATTAAACAGAAAATATTAAAAAAAAACAAAAACTTAAAACACTTCAACTTAAACTAAACTTAAACTAAAGCTAAATTTAATACAACACCGGACTTACTTTCTTTTGCATGCTTAGATGATAATATTGCAACTTATATATTTCACCACAAATTTGTTTTAGATTCATGACCATGGGTATTTATTGTTCCAAATTTTTGGAGGGTTAAATGTTAGGGTTAGTAGGATTTATTTTTTCATAATGGCATTTTTTTAAATGTTTGGAGTATTCATCTTTAGTTTTTCATAGTAGTTATTTTTACTTTTTATTGGATTGGATTGGATTAATAAATATGATTATTGAAAAGACAATGGGAAAGAGAGATTTGAACTCTTAATAGTGTGGAAGGTGGGTAGAGGGAACCCTAATAGTATAAAAGGTGGGTAAAGGTAATAGATTTAGATTGCTAGAAGATCCTTAGGTTTGGTTGTGGGGTAAATTATAAACTTTCTGAAAGCTCGAAACATATTGTGTGTGGAAAGGGATATTTAAGCTTTATCAAGTAGTTGATCCAAACCTTTTCTTGGTTTGGAGACAAGAATGATAATATGTATGTATGCCATATTGTGTGTGGAAAGGGATATTTAAGCTTTATCAAGTGGTTGATCCAAACCTTTTCTTGGTTTGGAGACAAGAATGATAATATGTATGTATGCTTAGGCTTATAGATGATGAATCTAGGGAGTGGCAAGTCTTAGTTTCAATCATGTTAAATAAAGGATGCAAAGGATGAGTTAATATGATCAAAGAACCTACCAATGGGAATTTACACTCCAAGCATGAAGTATAAGGTTTTAAGTGAAGATTAAGGAATAGAAAATCATGTATGGTGGTAGAAATATGTTTGCAAATTTAAGTGCCCATTGAAAACTTTAAGTGCCAAGCAAGTAGACAACAACAACATAAGGTTTGGGATCTGGGAGGAGAAGAAACTACAACAACATGGAATCATATAGAAGACTCATGGCTAAGAGTCCATGAAAATTTTGTACTCTAGGATTCAGATGCATGAGCATCTCCTCAAAGTCAACTCTTGACCTCCAGAAGCTTGAACAAACCTTTACCAAAGGGAGTGGGTTCCCTTAATTTGGGATTTAAAGATAGATTAGGGGATTTGTTTCCCAAAACCATAATGTAATCACTATTTAAACAGGGAATATTAGTTTGATAGTTATTTTTTAAGTTGATAATAGTTGATTGGTCCATAGGAGGTTAGTCGACAAAGTCAAGTAGTCATAATTCTAAATTAAATAATTTAGTTGCAAAAACTATGGAGTTTGTTAAGGTTTGTTGTAATTTGGAAGTTTCACCTTCCACGTATTTTATGTAAACCTTCAAGAATGGATTTGGAGAAGGGTGGCTAGGGTAGATAAATTCTCAAGATTGTGTAATCATGCTAGTAGAGAGCTATGAGAATTTCTGAGTTTATAGAAATTATGTACAGATTCTTTTAATGAAATAGTGTATTTTTTAACTTTGTGTGAATGCCTCTTTATATTCTATGTTTATACTCTGTGGATGAGTGTTCTAGTAATCTATGAATGAAATCAAGCATCAGGATGAGGTGAGTGTGTAGGATAGTCAAGTATTAGTTAGATTTGGACTTACCGTAGGGCATGAGCCTTTGTGCAAGAGGGTCAGATGAGGTGATCTCGATAAAACGAGAATGAGATCAAGGTGAAGTTCCTATGAGCTTCATGGGTTTTGATGAAAACCAAAAATCTTGAAGATCTAGCGATGATGGTGAAAATATAGTAAATATAGGCACATAGAGAAAAGATAGGCGCAATGCGAAAGGATGCCAAATGTGTGTAACCATGGAATTGTTGCTTGTAGATTCCTTCCTCTTCAAAAGGAATTGACGATGACATAGGTTGACGACAAATAGCTCCAGGGCACTCAAATCATTAGATAAGATCCATAGTTAATCATCTATTGACAAGTGTAAATGGGATCAACCGGATTGGAGTAAACATTTAAAGGCACATTGTTATGTATTTTGGTGGCCCCTGGTGGTCAGTGATAATTTTTGTATTCCCCACTGGTCTAGTATTTTGGTGGCCCGTTGGAGATTAAAGAGTATTCACAATGGCCGGTTAAACCGGACCGGACTCGCGATTTCGTGGGATAGATATTGGATGTGTGTTACAGGTGGCCTGATGGATGGTTAGACCGGAATGGACTCACGATTAAATGAGGATAGTTGGATAGGTACTCTCAGTGGCCCATACCAAACCGAACCAGATTCAAATTGAATAAAAGTGAGTTAGAGGAGTTTGGTTGGAACAAGGACCAATAGGCTAAAGAGGTGTTCTGGTGAAGATAAGGTCCAGTGGAAATTAATCTCTAGGAGACCTGCGGGTTTGTGATAAAATAGTCTACCCCCAAAGCATAAGAAATGTAATGAGACCTTACATCCATACATACATACATATATGTATGTATGTATGTATGTATGTATGTATGTATGTATAGAGAGAGAGAGAGAGATTCAACATGGACTCAACAATCCCCATTGTCCAAAATATTACATTCTTTTTCAATAAGCTATTAAAAATAAAGATGATCATATTCATAGGAATGTCCCTCTGCTTCCTCTTAGACATGCCATTTTCTTGCATCTGGTTGCAAACCATCTTTTGACAACCTATTTTCCATCTCATTCATTGAACCCTATATACATGATGAAAATAAATATTGATGAATAAGGATTTTAAATTTAGAATCTCCTCAAAGATGGGTCTCGGAATGAAATTCTTCAAATCATTTAATCTGTGTGTCCATTTTATCACCACAAGGGAGTCCCCAAAGATTTGGATTTTTGAAGCACCTTTTTTCTATATTTATGTGGATTTCTCTTAGTAATAAGATGTTAACATGCGATATAACATAGAAAATAAGTTAGCAATGTCCAAATAGATGCCCTTTTTGCAAAGAAAATGAAGAGACCGTACATCATTTGATTATATCTTAAATTTATACTATTCAAATTTGGAAAGAAGTGGAGGCTATTATAGGACTTAAGGATGTTTAGGGAGGTACATTAATTCAGGAAAGACTAAGTCTATGTTGTGGGAATATAACAGTAAAAAAATTCAAAGATTTTCCACTTATTATAACATGGGGTGTGTGGATTACAAGAAATGAAAGTATTTTTTAATGCAAGCTTGTTTTAGAAATTCAATGTGTGACACAAGGGTTAAGTACCATTAAACATTTTTAAGCAAACAAAAAATGAAAAGCCTCATAGACTAGTAGTTGTTGAAGACTTTGATAAATCATGGACTTGGACCTAATTTGATGGTGCTTTCCAAAATGACTCTCGGGACAGTGGAGTAGGTGAAATTATTTTCATAAAGGACTCGTGATTTTTTAAGTTTAAAGTAGGACTGCAAAGGTCAAAAAATTTCACTTTATTAATGACTCTAAAGTTAACATTTATGCTTGCTATAGAAAAATTTGCTTCAAAAATACAAATCTTCGGGGACTCCCTTGTGGTGATAAAATGGACAAAGTTAAATGATTTGAAGAATTTCATATTAAATGATTTGGAGAATTTCATGCTAAGACCCATCTTTGAGGAGATTCTAAATTTAAAATCCTTATTTAACAATATTTATTTTCATCATGTATATATGGAAAGGAACGAGATGGAAAATAGGTTGTCAAAAGATGGTTTGCAACTAGATGAAAGAAAATGGCATGTCTAAGAGGAAGTGAAGGGAGATTCCTATAAATATGATCATCTTTCTTTTTAATAGCTTCTTGAAAAATAATGTAAAATTTTGGAAAATGGGGATTGTTGAGTCCATGTTGAATC
>ML793582.1:0-41907 GCA_009831015.1 Picea engelmannii
TTACTACAACACTAAGTGCTTTTGGAATTGAGCATATATAGTGCGCAGCTATCTTTGAAACAAAAGACTTCCCTGGGTTGATAATTTATGTTTCACTTGGTTGTTTGAAATTAATTAAGCAATTATAGTGACCAACAGTTAGCTGTGTTGGGGGTTTGCGGGTCATTCTTCCATCCTTCACCTGATTCATTCGATGATTCTTCAATGCTCCATCTTAGTTCACTGGAATATTTCCCGAGAACCATTTTTCTTCTGCACTCTACCTTTGTGTTTTTTTCTCTAGTCGTGCACCTTGAAACCAATGGGAAAAACTTGTGGACTGATCCACCATCAAACCTGTTCGATCTCTACATAGTCACGCATCCTGAAACTAGTGAGAACCCACAAAATGAGCCACGTCTTCTGTGAAGCCTAAGCATACCATAATTGTCTATGCCGTGTGTGTTATAACTGTGGGTTGTTGTGGCCACATAGTCCCTTAGCTGAGTGTGATTTGTTGTCATCGCTTGTTCCTTGCTGAGCCTTATTGTTGTCCTCCTTGTGCTGGAATGAAGCTAAAGAAGCAGGTTTTCAATCCTGTGTGCAACACTCTCTCCAGGTGAGGGAGGTGGTTGTGTTTGAAGAGGCAGGTTGTCAGGCCTATGAGCGACTCTCTCTAGGTGAGAGAGTTCACAGAGGAAGTGAGAACTCCTGGAAGGGGTCCTGTAGTGGCCATAGAGCTCGGAGAATTCCGTTCCGGCCTATTTCTGAAGCCCAAGGCAAGGGAGGTTTAGCAGCGGAAGGACTTCCCTGTGTGATAGTGAAGGCATATACTCCTGGGGTGGGATATGCATGTGGTGAATGAGAGTTTGTGAGCAGTGGGCATAAGTGGCTCCTGGGAGAGAATCCATCCTCATAAATTGCATGTCTTCATGTTGACATTGCCTAGCCTAGGATTCCCTAGCCCAGTGGAGCTTAGTCCCAGCTCAGGGGTGACCTACTTTTGAGAGTGATGAGCAACACGGTCTAAGAATGGGAGGTTTGTGGAAGGTATGCGCACAGTTGGTGGTGTTATTCCAGTTGAAAGATAAGTATAATTTATATGCTTAATTTTATGTTGTGTATAATTCTTGAATGTTATCATGTATTTTGTTACATGTATGAATTACTGTTAATTCTATTTAAGTCTATATGATGGCAGTAACTCTGTTAAATGTGCTAATTTGATTTAATGCATATTATATATAAGTGTATATTCCATAGTAGTGGCATTTCCTGGCCTGTGGGTGGACGAGTATGTTACAATATGGTATCAGAGAAATGGTTTCAACGTTGAGCCTGGGTGGGATGGATAAGTGGTCTTTGGTCCCAAGGTTTTGAGTGGAATTGGTGTTTGGAGGAACCAATTTCGAACCTTAGAGTGTTTCTGAGTGCCAAGGGGTTACTTGGCCGTGTTATGAAGTTCAGGAGGAGTAGCGGTAGAATAAAATCACAGCCGAAATGGTATTTGACCAGAGAGAGCAAGAGATATCAACACTTTGGATGTTGGAGCCATAGGATCTATTTGGAAGGAGAGGGAAAAACTTTACGACCATTAGATCTGGAGAAGGTATAGAAAGGGTAACCTAGAATCACTTCAGAATTCACAACGTTGGTGAAACTGAATGCAAAGGTAAGATAAAGGATGAAACCTAAAGCCTCGAAGTCCAAAGGATATATACACCATAGATCATAGGAAAAGAGCTTGACCATTAGATCCATGTCCACGAAGGCAAAGGGAAGTCACTTCAGAGGATTTCAAGTGTGGATTGTGACAAAATCCCAAAGTCCCAAAGGCCGAAGTAGATCGCAACTATCCATTGTGAAGGACACACATCAAGAGATCATGTACTTTGGGTGGAAGTACTTCATGAGGAGGCAAGTGCTGTGAGTTTGAAACTCAAGAATCCTGAAGTGCCAAAGTCACTCATAGCCGTTGATCATGAAGGAGGACACGCGTTGGTGGATCGTGAATTCCACGAGAAAGCACTTCGGGAAAAAAATGAGTGTAGAGGATTTGAAACTCTCGAAGTCTGAAGCTCCGAAGCCCGAAGAGCTGAAGTGGTGAGTCATTATGACGTCACCTGGAGGTGATGTGGACACATGGGTTGTGTGCCAAGTGTAAGTGGATTTCGAACAATGGAAGGCTGAGATGGCATTAGGAACATGATGAGTGTCACCCATTTGAATGGGCCACATATCAGTCGCTAGTATTCCACCATGTGGCATCCTGTATGAGAAGGGTTAGTGGGGCCCGAGGTTACGTAATGTATTTAAAGGGAGGAGGACCCACAGTGGCGTTGATCACGATACATCAAGGTCAACGACCATGATACATTGCGGGGACCCAAGTTGCATGAAAGCTAATTCTCCAAGGTGGTCCCGCAATCCAAACCACGGTTTCATTGAGGGGTTATGTGTCAGCATTAGAAGAATTGTGGGATGAAAGGCGAGTTTCTCCAAACCACCATTGCATGCACCTGCAATTGGAAAAAATTAAGTGATGTGATGTAATGACATCACCAAAAGTGATTGGGAATGTTCGAATATTAACAATTCGAATGTGCGGATGCGAGATCCTCCGAAGCCCCGAAGCCCCGAAGACCTGAAGACCTGTAACTCAGACACCTGAGGTTCCATAGTAAGTGTTAGTCATTGGATGTTGGGTAGACATGGAATGTTGATCCACTCTACTTCGTGAGTTCGATAACTCTGAAATCCGAGAGATTGTTATTTTGTGCTTTGAAAATATTTCGAAGGCCGAAGGCCCGAGTAAGCGCATATTTATCTAGCGCTTGGTCATGACCCATGGTCGCATGGGTTGGGGACTGAGAGAAAGGGGCTAGTTCCCAAAAACTTCATAGAGAAGAGCCTCAAAAGAAAATGGATTTTGAAATTTTTCTTGAATCAAATTTGTTTTTGAATGCTGTGGGATTTGTTAAGGAATGATGACCTGACAAATTTCAGTTGTCTGCACGTTGTGTTTGTAGAAGTTTAATGAGTGCCAGAACCGAATGGAGTTGCCACTGAGTGAAAATAAATGGAGGAGGCACATAATTGTTCTAGTTCAGAGAATGAAGCTAAAGGGATGGATGTTTATTTGGGAGTTGAAGGGTCGAACTCCAATGGGCATGGAGAAGTGATAGATAAGGAATGACATATGATTAAAATCATTGAAAGATTGCAGAAAGATGCCCAAACTCACCGAGAAGATATTAGAAAGATCATGAAAGCTAAGGAACATCAGGGAGAATTCAAATTAAATTTGATGAAGAGTATGGAGAGAATATAAAAGAAGTTGTACAAGGAGAGAGACTTGAGCAAAACATGGAGTCACCAGAATTATGAGGGAAGAATATCAAGGAGTGTTGGTAGACACCATCATCACTCCCAAGGTCACTCCAAGAGGAGGGCACACAACATTTCAAGACCATCTCCTACCAGAAAGAACATGAGATCTGGAGTGGATGAAATGAAGGGAAAAATGAACAAGATTAAGCCTCCTATGTTTGATGGAGAACATAAGAAGGAGGAATATGCCGAAACATGGTTGCTTGGCATGAGTAAATATTTCCAACTGAAAAATCATTCCTCTCATGTAGAAGGAAGAATTGTGATGTATCAACTGAAAGGAAAAGCATCCATGTGGTGGGATCAACTTGTGAAGGTGCAACACATTAGAGAGAAATATGTCACTTGGAAATAATTCAAGAGGTATTTCAAAAATAAATACTTGACTAAAAGATATTATGACCGAAAGAGGAAAGTGTTCTTTGAACTCAAGCTGGGAAGCATGATCATTGATGAATATGAGAGAAGGTTTTTGGAATTGCTGAAGTATGTTCCATTCATCAAAGATGAGACTGTCAAGATTCAAAGGTATCTGAGTGGACTGCCACCTTCCATCAGTGACAAGATCCAATATGATGACCCTAAGACTATGCAAGAAATTATAAGAAGAGAGAAATGATTATATGGGCGTCAAAGAGAAAAGCATACTTTTCGGAAGTCTTGGGATGGCCAGAAGAAGTTTAATAAAGAGTAGAGGTAGAAGGGAAACAAACCACCCTTTTTTAGAAACAATCCTTAAGGACAAGAATTGTTTAGAGAGTCGAGAATGGTTGACGTAGGGGAACAAAGGTCAAGGAAGAAGCCCATTCGGTGTTGGGGCTATCAGGGCAACCACAAGTACATAGATTTTCCCCACAAAAATGGAAAAGTGAGAGCTATCCATAATGTTTAGCAAGCTGAAACAGTGGAAGACATGGGAAGTATAATACCAAGAATCTACACAACCGTGGACAACAAGCAAGAATAATATCATTCGCACATGATTGAAGTGGAAGGTATGACCATCAACCATGCCTTTACTATTTTAATTGATTCAGGGTCTATCCATAGTTATATATATCCTAGATTGGTGGAAAATTTACAATTGTTGAGAAGAAAACATGAAAATTCTTGGTTAGTGCAAATGGCTACAAGAACCAAGAGGAAAGTTATTGAGTTAGTTAAGTCCTGTCCAATGGACATGAATGGACTGAGCACAAAGGCTGAATTGTACATTTTGTCTTTAGGTTCTTATGACTATCTGGTTGGGATGGACTGGTTGGATCAACACCATGCCATCCTAGACTATCGTAACAAGGCATTCACTTGCCTAGATGAGGAAGGAAATTGGAAATAGTCCAAGGAATTCCCAGAGATGATGCTATTAGAGAAATCTCAGCAATGCAACTAAAGAAGTGCTACATGAAAGGTTGTCAATTATTTGCAGCCCACATGGAGGAAGCACCTAAGGATAAAGTATCAAAAATCGAAGATCATGCGGTACTAAAAGAGTTTGAATATGTATTCCAGGAGGTACCCATATTACCCTCGAAGAGAGATATTGACTTCTTTGTAAAATTGATGCCTGAAGCAGCTCCAATGTCAAAAATTCCTTACAGAATGAGTACACCAGAGATGAAAGAACTACAATTGTAGCTTGAAGAGCTTCTGAAGAAGGGGTATATACACCCAAGTGTGTCACTTTCAGGTGCCCTGGTCTTGTTCTTGAAGAAGAAGGATGGGACGTTGAGATTATGTATCGATTTCAAACAATTGAACAAAGTGACTGTAAAGAACAAGTATCCTTTGCCAAGGATTGATGATCTCTTTGATCAGTTGAAAGATGCCAAGATATTTTTGAAAATAGATCTTAGATCAGGATATCACCAGGTAAGAATAAAGGATGAAGACATTAGAAAGATCGCCTTTAGAACAAGGTATGGTCATTATGAGTTCACAGTGGTGCCGTTTGGGCTGTCGAGCACACCCACTATTTTTATGTGCCTGATGAATGGTGTATTCAGGCACTATCTAGACAAGTTTGTCATAGTATTACTGGATGAAATTCTAGTGTATTCCAAGTCAGAGGAAGAGCATGAACAACATCTAAGGATGGTGTTGCAGGTGCTAAGAGAGAACCAACTGTATGCCAAGTTGAAAGTGCTTGTTTTATCAAAAGAAGATCCATTACTTGGGGAATATAGTTTCAAAGGATGGGATAGTAGTGGATCCTGAGAAGATTGAGGTCATCAGAGAATGGTCAACACCAAATAATGTGGCAGAATTCATATCCTTTATGGGTCTAGCTAGTTATTATAGAAGGTTTATCACAAGTTTCTCAAGGATAGCTCACCCTATCACTTCCTTGCAAAGGAAGGAGAAGAAATTTCAGTGGACAAAGGATTGTGAGAGAATCTTCCAATGATTGAAGCAACTATTAACCAGTGCTCCAATATTGAGTATTGTAGATCCGAATGAAGATTTTGTAGTGTGCATATATGCATGCAAAGAAGGATTGGGATGAGTCCTCAGTCATAATGGATTTGTAATATGTTATGAGTCCAGGAAGCTGAAAGAGCATGAAAATAACTATGCCACTCATGATTTGGAGTTGGAAGCCATAGTGCACGCTCTAAAGAAATGGAGGAATTACCTCATTTGAAAGAGGTTTGAGGTAAGGACACACCATAAAGGTCTGAAGTATTTGTTTGATCAACCAACCTTGAATGCTAGGCAGAGTAGGTGTTTGGAGTTTCTTTGTGAATATGACTCTGATATCAAGCATATCAAAGGAAAAGAGAACAAAGTGGTCGATGCACTTAGCTGGAGAGTGCATGAATTACATGCTACAACCATTAGCATGTACCGAACTGATATTAAAGGTAGAATTTCAGAGGATGAAAATACAGATTTGTAGTATAGCGATTTGGTAGCAAAGCTACAACAAGGTAAGATGCCATAGAAAGTGGAGAATGATAAATTGGAAATTGACGGAACACTTCTATACAAGAACATAATTTATGTACCTAACGTCTAGGAATTGAAACTTATGATTTTGAAAGAAATGCATAATGTGCCTTATGCTAGGCATCCTAGATATCAGAAAACAATGGTTGCAGTCAAAGGCCATTACATTTGGCCAGGTATGAAGAAAGAGATTGCAGAATACATCACCATATGTATGGAGTGTCAGAAGGTTAAAGCTAAGAACAAACACCCAGCAGGGTTTCTACAATATTTATCCATTATTGAGTGGAAGTGGGAAGTGGTGACAATGGATTTCATCACAGGATTTCCCAGAACCAACAAGAAACATGATTCAATCATGGTGGTGGCGAACAAGCTTAAGAAAGCTACCCATTTTATTCCACTAAAGATGACTCACAAGGTAGATAATGTTGCTAATATTTTTATGAGGGAAATAACTCGATTGCATGGTATTCCCAAGACAATTGTGTCTGACAGGGACCTAAAATTTACCTCAAAGTTATGGAAGGGGTTTTTCAAAGGATTCAGAACGAATCTGAACTTCAGCACAACCTATCACCCTAAGTTTGATGGGCAGACAGAGAGGGTGAACCAAGTGATAGAAGACATGATAAGGATGTATGTGATGGATAAACCATCTAAATGGGAATACTACCTACACTTGGTAGAATTCGCCTACAACAATGGGTATCAAGCATCGTTGAAGATGATCCCATTTGAAGCACTTTATGGTAGAAAGTGGAATACTCCAGTAAGATGGGATAATCCAATTGATAGAGCAATGGTTGGGCCAGAGTTGCTCAAGGAAATGGAAGAGCAAATGCTAAAAATTAAGTAGAACTTAAAGGCTGCCCAAGATAGGCAGAAAAATTATGCTGGTAAAAATAGAACCCACAGAGAGTTTAAAGTGAGAGAGCATGTTTTCTTGAAAGTGAAAGCCAATAGAATTTCCCTGAGGCTGGAAAATTGTTCGAAGTTGGCAGCCAAATTTTGTGGGCCATTTGAAATCCTAGAAAGGATTGGGCCAGTTGCATATATTCTTGCATTACCTGCATCCATGACTATACATAATGTGTTTCATATTTCATTGCTTAAGAAATATATACGTGATGCTAATCATGTTATCGATTGGAATGTGATTCAGGTGGAGCAAGAAGGTGTCTTGCAAGTGCATCATGTGCACATATTGGACTGGAAAAGCAAATAGCTCTAGAATCAAGCCATAGGGATTGTAAAGGTCCAGTGGATCTGGTACGGTTATGAGAATGGGACATGGGAGCATGAGGATGCTATGCAGGCATAATACCTACATCTTTTTGAATATTTTGAAAATCTTGTTGATTCTGTGTAAAAGTTGCACTAAGGACAGTGAAAAAATAAGGGGACGGGATTGTAATACCCGAAGGATGTGTCCTAGTTATATTATGTATTGTAATCATTTTTATAGGCTAGTGAGCCAAGTGTATATAAGCTGGTGGGCTTATGTGTTATTTAGATTGAAGAGCCTAGGTGTTAAAGGCTAGGAGCCTGATTTTTGTATATGTAATTATGTAGATCATTAATAAAATATAAACATCATTGTGTGCCAACCGACCATGAAGAAATAGTGATGTGGGACTAAGCTTCCACAAGGTTGGGCAAGGGAAGGAGGCTAAGTGTTGGGCCTAGGGGCTAAGCTAGGGGGATTACCTCTAAAGGGAATAATAATTTATTATTATTTCCTGAAAGGCTAAGGTGGTCAATTGACCAAGTGTTGTCCTAAGTTCTTTGAAAAGGAACGTGTGAAAAAGGGAACGCATGCATCTCCAGGAACACAAGTGTCAAACTAGGCACATGCAGTTAAAAGATGAAGCATCAACTGTGTCGGGGGTTCATGGATCATTCTTCCATCCTTCACCTGAGTCATTTGATGATTCTTCCATACTCCACTTGAGTTCACTGGAATCTTTCCCGAGAACCATTTTTCCTCTGCACTCGACCTCTGTGTTTCATTCTTTGGTCATGCACCTTGAAACCAGTGGGAAAAAATCATGGACTGATCCGTCATCTAACCTGTTCGACCTCTACATAGTCACGCATCATGAACCTAGTGAGAACCCGCGAATTGAGCCACGTCTTCTGTGAAACCTGAGCATACCATAATTGTCTATGCTGTGTGTGTTATAACTATTAGTTGTTGTGTCCACGCAGTCCCTTAGCTAAGTGTGATTTGCTGTCATCATCCATTCCTTGCTAAGCGTTAATGTTGTCCTTCTTGTGCTGGAACATAGCTGAAGAAGCAGGTTGTCAAGCCTGTGTGCAACACTCTCTCCAGGTGAGGGAGGTGGTTGTGGTTGAAGAGGCAGGTTTTCAGGCCTGTGAGTGACTCTCTCCAGGTGAGAGAGTACGTGGAGGAAGTGAGAACTCCTGGAAGGGGTCCTGTAGCTGCCACAAAGCTTGGAGAATTCTAATCTGGCCTGTTGCTGAAGCCCAAGGCAAGGGAGTTTTAGTAGCCGAAGGAATATCCTGTGTGATAGTGAAGGTGTATACTCCTGAGGTGGGAAAAGCATGTGGGGAATGAGAGTCTATGAGAAGTGGGCATAAGTGGCTCCTGGGAGAGAATCCATCCTCATAAACTATGTGTCTTCCTGTTGACCTTGCCTAGCCTAGGATTCCCTAGATTGATGGAGCTTAGTCCCATCTCGGGGGTGACCTACTGCTGAGAGTGATGAGTAGTGTGGTCTAAGGATGGGAGGTTCATGGAAGGTCTACACGCAGTTGGTGGTGTTATTCCAGTTGAAAGATAAGTATAATTTATGTGCTTAATTTTATGTTGCACATAATTCTTGAATGTTATCATGTATTCCATTGCATGTATGAATTACTGTTAATTCTATTTAAGTCTGTATGATGGTAGTAACTCTATGTTAAATGTGTTAATTTGATTTAATGCATATTATTTATAAGTGTATATTCCACAGTAGTGGCATTGCCTTGCCTATGGGTGGTTGAGGATGTTACAAGAATGATCAAATATGGAGTAGAGGAAAATATACCTATAAAAAGGGTTGATTTATAAGGACACTATTTATTCATAAACGTCTTTGACCATTGAAATTATGTTGTTTTATATGATCATACTTTTTTGTTTATGCTAATAGGATTTATTTATGTTTATTGTGGAGTAATTTCTTTTTACCATTTGTGTTTTTAGCTCTCAATAGTGAAAAAAACCCCCATTTTGGTTAGTTCTTCAGGCAATGATTGTGGACATATCTATGGATTATTTCAAATTCTATCTCCACCATGTAATAGATCCTTCTCTCTCCTTCAATTTGATGTCCAAATGTTTCCTTCCAAGCTAGCTTTTAGATGTTTTGGGCTTTTCCAAGCCCTAAAATGCGTCACACAGGTGTCACAAGGCCCCTATATCGAGGATTGCAACACCATAGGGTGTTGTATTCCTTCCATATCGTGAAGTGCGACAATGTCACACTATCTGTAAAAGATAAGGTGCGACACTCGTAAAACCCAATTTTTTTTTTGATTTTACGTTGCAGGGCTTGAAAATCTTGGATGTTATTTGATAGATAAGTTCTCTAATTGTTGTTTGCAGACTTTTGATTGGAAAAATGTTGGAATGGAGGGAGAGGGAGCATGAAATGGAAGATCAAATTGTGGCCAATGATCCAAATACCATGTTGGAACTCCAAAGGTGTGTATTAGAAAAATTCTTCCAAGTTCATGGCATGAGGGACGACGTTCGTTTATTGGAATTCCTAGTAAATACGTGGGAATCCAATGAACAAGTTTTCAAGGTTGGAGTTCATGATCTAGCCTCATAAATTGAATATATTTACTTCTTGATCAGGCTTTCAAGACGAGGAGAGTGATTTTATTTTTCTAGATTCAGAGGAGGTGGTGAGAAGACTGAAAAGTACATCTCACAACACTACATTGCAAGTACACGAAAAAGAAACATAAATAGTCCAATAAAAAATGTTGGAGATATTTCCTTAAGAACTTCCCTTTTCACTATTACTCGAGTTTCCGGAAGTGCAGATTCTCACTTGTCTACCAATACTCAAATGTAGTTTATTGTATGGTACCCACAATATTTAACTGGTGTGAAGGGCTTCTCAAGAGCACGAAAGACCAATTGACCAAGTGTAAGTCAGGTCGATTGAAGCAATTTGGTTATGATTCTATTTTGGTATATTTCTTCCTTGAGAGAGTTCCACTGTTACATCTGTAGAGTATGGAGTTAGATGAATACCCTGATCCACTAGAGCCTCATATGAAGAGGTGGGTGGATATGATGGCACACCATGGTGGCAGTCTAATAGATTCATATGATGAGAAATTATTCAAATGGTTTAAGAAACAACTTATCATGATCGAAGACTATGCTTATACATGGATGGATTTCCAAGGAGATCCAAATTTAGTCCTTCCAGAGGGATACCACTGGAATGATTCAGGTAAACATAAACCGTTTTTTTAATTTTTAATTTTAAGTGTTTTTGTTGTATTGAGACTAAATTTGTTTTCATCATGCAAATATTAGGCCAAACAAACCGTATGGGACTTCACAAATAGAGGCACAGAAATCAGGGTGCGATGGTTTCTTATGATCATGAAGTAGCAAAGGATCTTGAGGAAATAAAAGCTAACCTCGAGGGTTTGAACTTGGGTATACCAGATATTCAGATCGATGATCTACCATGACGATACCAATGAAACACTACGAGAGTATTCAGATGCATAACTCATTTTCTTTGATGAGTGGCTTAGGCCGTAGTATGTTACCACGAGCATCGTGGAACTAAATATGACTAGGATATTTTTAGTTGTTTGGTTATCAACATGTATTGATATAAAATTTGTAGGCTTTGTGTTGTCCCAACACGTTTTGTAAACTTTTTTTTTTTGAAAAATTATTATAAGATGATTTCTACTTTTGTTCTATTTGGTGCAAAATGTATATGTGAAATTTACAAATGGTAAAAATTTCTATCTCAGACATAATTAACTAAATAATCTATTAATGTATTTATATTTCGTGGAATGTGTTGATACTCTAAATAGTCAAACTCTCTTTCCAAGAGACAAACCCTTAAATGTACTCGTAAAAGAGTAGGGATTCTGGTAGAATAAATGTTACTTAACTATAGTACCACAAGTTGAAATTAAATTCGAACAACTAAGCGACGAATTCCAAGTGAGATGGATTCAGTCAATAGTTCAATGACTATGCTATATTTCATGATATTGTTAGTTGCACAATCAAGGCATATACCATGTAGAATTATCAACTGATCGATAGGCATATAGATTGCTCATGCAACTGTAACAAGGTTCTGAGCACTGTGGCTAGAACCATTAGAAAATACAACATAAGGTGGAGGGAACGTCGACATATGCAAACAAAGAACAATGAAAGATAAGCAATAGACATAATTCACTGAAAAAGGTGATGATAACACACCAAACTATGGCACAATATATACAAATCACTCATGTAGAATGACTCTAGGCATAGTAATTTTTCAGGTAAAGCCCATTCTGAGGCTCACTTAAAGGAATCCCATCATAATCCACTAGCTCATAGGAACCTTTCTCTAATACACATTTAATGTTATAAGGGCCATGCCACATGGGCTCGAATTTACCTGTCCCCAATATTCCATGATCTTGATCGCATAATAGGACCAAGTAACCTTCATAAAACACATGAGGTCTAACAATTTTATCATATTGAGCTCTGACACTTTTCTTATGGGTTTCATTAGTCAGAGAGAAGTCACAATGAGTTTCATCTAATCGTGTCAAGTACAAAAGACGTTCTTCCTCGACCATGGTATTGGGAAATAATTTGATGGATAGTTTCAAGGATGGTATTTCACATTTAATCGACAACACGACTTCTAAACCATATACTAGTTGAAATGGCGTAAAAGTCGTGGCTATTTTGACTGAGGTTTGATATTCCCATAATGCCAAAAAAAAAATTGTATGCCAATTCTATTTGTGAATCCCTATCATCCTACGAAGCATCATTGTCAAAAATTTGTTGGTGGCTTCGACTTGGCCATTGGCCTGTGGATAATAGGGAGTTGAGTTTTCACGTCGTAAACCCAAATTGTTGGTTAATTCTGACATCATGTAATTTCAAAAATGAGTGCCATGATTGGTGACAATGGCTTGGGGCACACCGAATCGAGCAATAATGTGATTAAAAATGAAAAGGGATACAATTTTCCTGGTGTTATTGAATGTAGGAATTGCCTTGGCCCACTTAGTGAAATAATTCACATTGAAATTAATATACCCATGCCCCTCGACCGAGTGAGGGTTACATGTCATGAAATCAATTCCTCATTTGGAAAATGGACCAGCAGAAACTACAAGGTGAAGAGGAGTAGGAGGCATGCACAACTTACGATTGTATATCTGACATGCATGACACTTTTGGACCACAAGGATGCAATCCTTAAACAATGAAGACCAAAAATATCTGGCAGTGGCATACCCAGACATATGACCACCACATGCTTCGGCATGATTGCCATTAATATCTCTTTTGACTTATTCATGTGTTAAACACCGTCTAAAAATGGAATTAACACCATGACGATAAATGGTATCACCAACAATTATGTATTTTCGATATTGGTATTGAATTCAATGTCGTTCAATACTAGACAAATCATGCCGAAAATTTTGGGTTTGGAGATAGATTATGATATATCCATACCATGGATCCAAGGAATTGATTAGAAAAAGAGATTCATCAAGAATCAAATCTCCTGCCACATTTTTTGTTTCAGTTGAGGGAAGGTCACAAATTAACTCAGCAAAACCAAAGATTTCTTTGACTTGGATTTCTCAAATTCCAAATCAAACTCTTGTAGGATAACGATCCATTTAGAGTATTCCCCCCCCATCACCTGAATATTCAGAATATGTTGCGTGGAATTGCAATATAAAATTATGGTGGTTTTACGCAATAAGATGTAGTGACAAAAACATTGGATAACTTGAACGACAACCGATGCCAATTTCTCCACATGTGATTATTTGATTTTGGAAGTGGTAATACTCCTAATTAAATATTAAATCATATGTTCATCATGTGATTCATCCTATTGGACAAGAACCACAATAATGGTATTGTCAGAAGCAACAATGTACAAAAAATGATCTCGATTGTAATATGGGGGATGTAACAATGGTGTATTAGTTAACATGTGCTTGAAAGCATCAAATGCCTTTTATGCGATGTCATCCCAAATAAAGGGAACCCATTTCTTAAGAAGTTGAGTAAAACCTTTGTTAGAAATGTAACTCAGGAGGTCACACCATGATTTTGTGATGTTTTACATGGTGGTGACCATTTTGACTTTCCTAAAGTGTTTTGTAATATAAAAGTGATTTTATATAAAAGTGACTTTATATTATAAAAGTGAATTTATGTTTTTTTAATGACTTAAGTGAAAAGTTAAGTTGTGGGTCCCAAAAATAATTGTGAGCATTTAATAATAAAGTGTATTATTAAATGATCATTTAATGTGAGCCTTTAGATAAGATTGATCTCAACCATTGATGACTTAGTTGAGATTAGTTAGTTAGGGTTTTGGGAAGAGGAAAAATATAAAAAAACATCTAGGGAAAGGGAGAGAACATTATTGAAGTCACATTGTCATTAATTGAAGAGAGAGAGCAATTAATGAGTTGGAGAAAGGTAGAGAAAGATCTATATTTCAAGCATGGTTTCCAAGAGAGAATTTTGTACAACATGGGCATTTAATTTCTGGGTTGTACTGTTGTATATGGAGGGTGCATTTATTATTTATGTTCCGTACAGTGATTTCCAGCATGAAAACCGAGGTTAATACAATTATTAATGAAGGCTGTGCAATTTCATATTGCAAGCATGCATTTCTAGATTGATTTCTGTGCATTTATTGTTGGTCTGGATAGTCCATACATTGTACGAAATTGATAGAAAGGGAGCAGTAAAATTCTGTATAGTTTCTAAAGACAAATGATGGTCAGATGATGAGATAAGTACAACATGAATGATTGTAATTTGTACTTGAAATAAAATATTTTCTCTATATTTGGGTTGCCTCACAGTTCATGAGGATTTTCCCTGGCTTATGCCTAATTTCTTGTGTCAACTACTTATAGTAGGATCTACTTGGTTGATTGGTATTTTCATTTCAGTTTCAGTTTGATTCCATTTCATTAAATGCATGTGGTGTAATTGGTTCATTAATAACTTATATTAAATTCAAAGTCAAGTATTTCAGCCAAGTGTTTGACGAAAGGTTTCAGTGAAGTTTTTCTTTTTGTCATAGAAAATTTACATGGTATCAGAGCCTAGGGTTATGTAAGCGAAGTTGAAAAGAGAAAGAGAGAGTTAGGGACTTCTTTTTTGTGATTTTGATTGGTTTATTCTTAGCAAGAAAAATTAAAGAAATAATGGATTTCTGTATAAGGTTTGAGGATATATTATATGGCATATCTAATTACCTTCAATGGAAAGTTAGAATAGCAACAGTTCTAAAGGAGAATACGATCTAGAATTTTGTCAATACAGTTGTTGTTGTACCCACAAATAACCTAGTTTCCCTAGACCCTCATGAGATAAAGGAGACTAAGGCACAAAGAATCTTGTTGGATGGCATGAAAGACCACCTTATCCCACACTTGGTTGAGAAACCAGCAACCCAAGTGATGTGGGACACTTTGAAAAATCTGTTTGAAGCCAGAAATGAGAATAG
The DNA here is from genome assembly GCA_009831015.1 of Picea engelmannii. Classification (NCBI taxonomy): domain Eukaryota; kingdom Viridiplantae; phylum Streptophyta; class Pinopsida; order Pinales; family Pinaceae; genus Picea; species Picea engelmannii. Next base: position 15,105 of record ML793582.1, read on the forward strand.
AAAGATGATCCTGAAAGACAAGCTGCATGAGGTTCGAATGACCAAGGAGGATAATGTAGCTACCTACTTGACCAGATTGGCTCAAGTGAAATATGAGCTAGTTGTTGTAGGTGAGGTCATCTCTGACTCAGAAATGGTGAGGATAACCCTTATGGGGTTTACCAAAGATTGGGAGGTTTTTGTAAAATGTGTGGTGGGTAGAGAGAAGTTGCCAGACTGGAGTAGATTATGGGATGAATTTACCCAGAAGGAGATCTGGGAGGGGTCTTAAGGTAAATCCAAGACATACATTGATATTGATGAAAATGTGGCCCTTATTGTAAAAATCAAAGGAAAGAAGAAGAAAGGCTTGAGTAAGATTCATTGCTATGTTTGAAACAAACTTGGACATTTTGCAAGCCATTGTCCTGATCGAAAGAAGGAGAAGAAGGATGAAAGTTGTGTATTAGTTTAAATTTGTCTAGATGACTTATCAAAGGAATTTGAGAAATCATTTTGTCTTGTGTCTCTTGATTCAAGCATGGGAAGCTCAGAAAGGTTTGCAGATTCTTGGATCATTGATATTTGTGCATCCAAACACATGACTGGCATGTGGGGTTACTTTATGAGTATCAATGAGATTGGACCTTGTTGCAATGTTATGAAATACATTACTCGAGCAGTCAAAGGGGTTGGAATAGTCAGGTTCTAACTTGAATTTGGTGAGCTCTTCACTTTGGAAGGAGTTTTGTTTGTCCTAGGGCTTCCAGTGAATTTAATTTCTATTTCATCCCTGAAATATTCGAGATGGGGGATAGTGTTCAGGTCAGAACATGTGTTCTTATATCCTGTAGAAGTACAACCGATCGAAGCATTGTTTCTCGGTGATCGGAAAGAGAGACTATACTTGGTTTGACGAATGACTATGTATAGTAGTTATGGATGGTTGTCAGCATCTAGAATTGAAGATGAGTAGTTGGCTAAGGAAATGGTTGCAGAGGGAGTGCATGCAGAAGATAAACCCTTAGATTTAGGAGAAAAGGAAGGTTATGTTGAAAGCATTGGCAAGAGACTCATCCAACATAGAGAGAATGAGAAGGATCCAGAGTTTTGAGTTGTCTTCCAACATCAACTTCCAGAGCCAAAGGGAGTTCTTGATAGTGGTCAAGATGATAGTGTTGGGACCTCCCTTGTTAGGAGGGAGTGTTAGAAATGTAACTCAGGAGGTCACACCATGATTTTGTGATGTTTTACATGGTGGGGACCATTTTGACTTTTCTAAAGTGTTTTATAATATAAAAGTGACTTTATGTTTTTTTAATGACTTAAGTGAAAAGTTAATTTGTGGGTCCCAAAAGTATTTGTGGGCATTTAAAAATAAAGTGTACTATTAAATGAGCATTTAATGTGAGCCTTTAGATATGATTGATCTCATCCATTGGCAAGTTAGTTGAGATTAGTTAGTTAGGGTTTTGGGAAGAGGAAAAATATAAAAAGACATATAGAGAAAGAGAGAAAACATTATTGAAGTCACATTGTCATTAATTGAAGAGAGAGAGAAATTAATGAGTTGGAGAAAGTTAGAGCAAGAGAAATATTTCAAGCATGGTTTCCAAGAGAGAATTTCATACAACATGAGAATTTAATTTTTGGGTCGTAATATTGTATACACAGTTGGAGGGCACATTTATTATTTATGGGCCATACAGTGATTTCCAGCATGAAAACCAAGGTTAATACAATTATTAATGAAGTTCATACAGTTTCATATTGCAAGCACACATTTCTAGATTGATTTCTGTGCATTTATTGTTAGTCTGGATAGTTCATACAATGTATGAAATTGACAGAAAGGGAATAATAAAAGGTTGTACAGTTTCTAAAGACAAATGTTGGTCAGATGATGAGATACCTACAACTTGAATGATTGTAATTTTTACTTGAAACTAAATATTTTCTCTATATTTGGGCTTCCTCACAGTTCATGAGTGACGCAGACCTATCGGTCCTCGGGCCTAGATCCACTCATAGGATCGTTATTTATCTCCCTTGAGCCGAATCATCTCTTTAGATTCCCTGCTAGAATCACAAATTATCGATCCACAGGTCCTTTTAGAAGCTCCCCTACGCGAACAACACTAGGCGCGAGCTCCACTTCTTCGTGCGACCACAACACTATGACCAAGGCCTAACCCAAAAGGTGCTTGTCACAACTCGCCACTCGTGAGTTCGTGAGTTGAGGCTCCTGACTCTTCTTTTCCAATATCGCGATACCCGAGATCACAAAATGGGTATAGCTCCCCTCTGTTAGCACCCTCCACGCGTGACCACTGGCTAAGCTTAACACTAGCTCCTCTCGCTACTCGCCACTTTGCAAGTTGTGGCATCCAACCTTGGCACCTTCCTTTCATGAAACCCTGAAAAGCGATGTTGAATTTTTCTCCTTGCGTTCTCACTACTCACGACTTCACAAGTCGAAGGGTTGAACTCTCTTTCCCTTATCTCACGAATCCCCGAGACGCGAGAGGTCAATGGGTGTTGACTCCTTTCACTAGGTAACACGTGTTCACCTATCTATCACACGGGCCCACCTTGTGGTTCTACCACGTGTCCCTCGTGCCCAGCTTCGACACTTCGTGACTTCGCTTCCCGAAGTGCTACGTCCTTTGTATTCCGACACCCGAAGTGTCGAGATCCTGAACTCCTCACTACTCCTTATCGCAACTCATGACTTCAGGAATTTTGGGACAAAAGTCTTGACTTCCTATCTGGCGATATGCCAAAATGCCAAAATTCCGACATGTCGTCAACGTGGGTCCCACAACGGAACTTCCCACCTTTTTGAGCTTCGGACTTCACGACTTCGCGAGTCCTGATGCTAAGCTTTTGGTTCTTCAACCCAAAAAACCCTTGAATGCATGATAGGCATGATGAGACTCTAATCCAATGATCCTCCCTTGACCTGGATCCTACGGCTGTCCTAGCTCCTCGCAATTTTGCCACTCGCGACTTGGAGCACCCAATCTTTGGGCTCTCACCTTGCAAACCTACGAGTTCACGAGATCCCTTGATCTCTGCCACCTATCCTCCTTCGATGGATGGCTATGATTCTCTCGTGACTTCGCCACTCACGAATCTTGATGCAAGGGTTTTAAACTTTCAACTCATGAATCCATGAAATGAGATTATGCGAGTGAATCCAATGGCCCTTGTTGGCTCAGATCCTACAGCTCGATTTCTCCTGAGCTTGTACTTAGAAAAACAGTTGCCTTAACTCTCCTTTCTCTTCTGCAAGATCTGACGGCTCTTGAGACTTCGCGAATTCTCCACAGAGAATTTCGACCGTCCAATTCCTCCTTGACGATTCTTGCGAAATGAACAAAGTGTTCTTTCACGAAACTTATCCACTTGCAAAACAACATCACTGCGCCTTCTTACAACACTTCAAGGCACTAGCCCTCTTGAGCTTCTCTTCGACAAATTTGAAGACTCTATCCCTTCTGAGATTTCTCTACAACTCAAGTCTTCAAGAAGACTCTTGCATGCACTCCTTGCGGAAATTCTTCAAATACACTCCAAGTATTTGAACCTCTTCGACTTTGTGCACTCCTTGCGACAATAGTCCTTCAACAACTCCCTCAGGTTGTAACTCTGAGACTTCACTCGGCCTGCGCACTCCTTGCATGGCTCCTGTGCTTAAATTTCACTTCTGCAAGAATGAGAACAATGTTATACCTCCTGAGCTTTCAGATATTGATACTCTGAACCCGTCAACGCACTCCTTGCGGACAATTTCACTGCACTCCTTGCAGGAAAAATCTTGCTCAGATAGAGAAACAATTGAAACTCATTTTACTCTCCCTCTCCTTAGATTTTAGACATTAAACATGAAATCATACATTCACACATCAAATAAAATGTATAACAGAAAGAGTAAAACAACCATGAGCATAACATTCAATCATGCATACATAGAAAGTATTTGAACACCATGTGTCTGAATCAAGCTTCATATATTAATCTCAGAACTTCTGTACATGGGTTCTTCTACATAGTTTTCTGCTTCTTCTTCTCTATGCTCCCTTGATTGATTATGCTGCTAATGTTACAATGATACAAGTGAGGGTGTCTATATCCATTTTCCCTTCGCCTCCTAAAACTGTCTAATCTAAGAATTTAAAGCTACCTACTTACATTTACTAGCATAAATGCCTCTTAATCCTTCGGACGAGAGCAGGGCGCTCAAGGTATGATTACAATATACAAGTACACCCTTTCTTAATTGTTTCATTTATGTTTGTCATATCAAACTTCAAAACATTTCAAACAATTCATCATGTGCCAAAATGCGTTGGTGTTTGTCCCCCGCTCGCTTGTTGTTGGTGATGCTCTTGCATCATACTCTCTCGCTTGAAAATTTTCATGGGCTCCTGTCCATGAGCTCTCGCACGGTTTGTCCATGCTTCTAGATCTCTTCTTTATTCTCCCAGCTGGAATCTTCAACTGGATGTCCCTTCCACTTGACCAAGTATTCAAAATATTCCTTTCTTTTGGTCCTTTTGCTAATTCTTTTGTCCAGTATGCTTTCCATCTGTGGTTTCTCTGCAACTGGCATCTGTTTTGTCCACTGAACCTCTGGTTGTTCATTGTCTGCTCCAACTTTGTATGGGTACAAATCTAAGACATTGAATATCATATAAATTCTGATCCCATCGGGTAATTCAATCTCATAAGCATTTGCCCCAAATTTCTTCAAGACCTTACATGGTCCGATCTTCTTCATCTTCAGTTTGTTATATGTTCCCTTCGGGAATATTTCCTTTCTCAGATGTGCTAGAATCAAATCACCAACCTCAAATTGAAGTTGTCTCCTATGTTGATCTGGTCTACGCTTATACTCTTGGCTCAAGTTCTGCAATCGCTCCTTCACCTGGCTGTGAAGTTCCTTCATTGCTTCAACAAAATCTTCTACACTAGCACTTCTTAGCTCATCCCATTCTGAATCCCTCAGTTTAGAAAATCCTCTTGGCTGTATCCCATAAACAATTTGGAATGGACTCTGCCCTATTCTTCTGTTGATTGAATCATTATAAACAAATTTCGCCCGTGGTAGAATATTATCCCACTGACTGTGATGTTTTGTCACCAAGCTCCTTAGCAATTCTCCCAAACTTTTGTTCACAATTTTTGTCTGTCCATCTGTCTGAGGATGATAAGATGAACTAAACGAAAATTTCGTTCCTAGATTTTTCCATAAGGTTCTCCAGAAGTGTCCCATGAACTTGGTGTCTCGATCCAAAACTATGCTCCTTGGTAAGCCGTGAAGTTGAATGACTTCTTTGAAAAACAGATTTGCAATGTGAGTTGCGTCCTTGGTTTTCTAACATGGTATGAAGTGTGCCATCTTAGAAAATCTATCCACTACCACAAAGATTGAATCAAACCCTCTTTGTGTTCTCGGCAGCCCCAATATGAAGTCCATGCTTACTGCATCCCACGGCCTGTCAGGTATGGGTAACGGTTGATAAAAGCCTACATTCTGCCTCTTCCCTTTTGAATGATGACAAATTATGCATCTGCCCATGAATATTTTTTACGTCTGCTCTCATTCTTGGCCAAAAATATGATTCATTTAACTTTGAGAACGTCTTTTCATGACCGAAATGTCCGACCAATCCTCCACTATGTTTCTCCTTCAGCAAATTCTCCCTCATGGAGCCCTTCAGAATACATAACTGATTGCCCCTGAATAAAAATCCATCCTGGATCATGTATTCAGCCCATTAGCTTCTGTCCCTAAGAATTGGATTCTCAGTCACCTCATACACTTCTTTAAAATCTGGATCGTCTTTGTACATCTTCCTGAGATCATAAAAACCCGATGTTTTGACTCTGAACTCCTGCAATAGCAAACATTTCCTGCTCAAAGCATCAACAACCTTGTTAGAAGTTCTAGAAATATGCTTAGTTACAAAAGTAAAGTTCTGCATGTATTCAACCCATTTTACATGTCTTTGATTCAACTTCTCCTGTTGAGTCACAAATTGCAAAGCATGATTGTCACTGTATAAGACAAACTCCTTAGGAATCAAATAGTGTCTCCACTTCTTCAATGCCTGAATAATAACATAGAACTCCTTGTCATACGTGGAGTATTTCACTTTCGCCTCATTCAGCTTCTCGCTGAAGTATGCTATCGACTTCCCCTATTGCAAATCCACTTGCATCACATTTTACCTGAAATGTCTTTTTAAAATCCGAATACACCAAAATTGGTTGTTCTGTGATTTTCATTTTTAACAAATTGAAGCTTTTCTCAGCCTCTTCTATCCAGTGAAAAGACTTGTGTCTCTTCTTCACTTTTTCCATCATCGGTGCACTAATTCCACTAAAATTCCTGATGAATTTCCGATAGAAACTAGCTAATCCATGAAAACTTCTCACCTCAAATATACTCTTCGGTGATGGCCAATTCTTAACTACCTCCACTTTATCTGGATCCATCCTCAACTTATCTGTAGAAATAACAAAACCCAAATAAATGAGATTTGTCTTCATGAATGAGGATATCTTCATATTTATCAACAACTTCTCTTGTTGTAGCCTCTGCATCATTGTAGCCAAATGTTTCAGATGCTCTGTCTCTGTTTTACTGAAAATCAATATGTCATCAAGATACACAATGCCAAATTTTCCAATGAAATCCTCCAGGACTTCATTCATCAATCTCATGAAAGTGCTCGGCACATTTGTTAGACCAAACGACATAACAATCCATTCATATAACCCCTCATTGGTTTTGAAGGTTGTCTTCCATTCGTCACCTTCTCTCATACAAATCTGATGATATCGACTTTTCAAATCAATCTTTGAATTTTTTTTGGCCCCACTCAAGAAATCCATCAAATCATCCATCCTTGGCAATGGAAATCTGTACTTGATGGTTATCTTGTTGATTTCTCTTGAGTCAGTACACATCCTCTAGCCTCCATCTTTCTTTGGACTGAGCACTGTCGGAACAACACACAGACTCAAGCTTTCTCTAACCAACCCTTTGTCCATTAAATCCTGGACCTATATTTTGAGTTATTTATTCTCCTGCGGCGTCAATCTGTACGCTGCTTTGTTTGGTAAACTAGATCTAGGTATGAGATCAATATGATGACTTACACTTCTAATCGGTGGCAATGAATGAGGTAGTTCGTCCACTACTATATCAACAAATTCCTCTAGTAGCTGCTGGATTTCCTCTGTTAGATCATCCACTCTTGTGTTGGTCAAAACGATTTTAGGCTTCCTGACCACAATGAATTGTGGTTCCTCCTTCTTCTTAACCTTTGTAAGAAGTTCCTTCCCACTCATGAGAAGTACAGTGTTGCTTACTTCAGGTTTCACTTCCTAGTCCTTAATCGGAAACAACATGTGAGTTCTCCCATTCTTCTCTAGGGTGTATGTTTTCTTCCTCCCATCATGAACCACATTCCTGTCATATTGCCACGGTCTACCGAACAATAGATGACAAACATCCATGGGAATGCCATCACACAATATCTTATCATTATATCCTCCTATTTTAAATTCAACTAAACATTGTTTAGTGACATTTACCTGATGTTCTTTTTGTAGCCATGAAACTCTTTATGGACTTGGATTTTCAATAGTCTCCAGCTCTAGATTTTCTACCATCTCTATAGAAACAAGATTATCTGTGCTACCACTATCCACAATGACCTTGCATACCCTGTCCTTGGTTTTGCAAGCAGTCTGAAAAAGATTGTTCCTTTGCACCGAACTCTCCACCTCCTTCTTTGGTGTTAAGAGAACTTTTCGCATCATCAATGATCTTTCACCTTCAGCATCCTCTGCCTCAACATTCTGCCTCCGTGCTTCGGCAATGTGAGTCTCACCACCTTATTTCTTTCTGTCTAGACACTCATAAGATTTATGTTCAACCTTTCCACATGTGAAGCATTTCACTACTCCACCTCTTCCTCTTCCTCTACCTCTGGTACGAGGAAAAATGTTTCCATCAACATATTGACCTCTCTGTTCAGTATACTACCCTCTCTGTGAGCTTCCACCTCTCTCAGTTTGAGTCTGAGGTTTCTTCCACTCTTCCTTGGGTTTCTGATTTCTATCCTGGGCAACTGATTTGCCTCTGGCTTGACTTCTGCCTCGACCTCTTTGACCTTGTTTTCAGCTCAGCTTCTCTTCAGATTTTAGAGCCATCTGATAAGAATCTTCCACCGTTCGGATGGTCATCATGCTCATCTCATCCTGAATGTCGTATCTCAGACCATTCATGTACCTGGAAACCTTTTCATCATCACTTTTGCGATGACCTTCCCTGATGTTCAGCCTGTAGAATTCTTCAGTGTACTCCTTCAATGACATCAACTTCTGTCTCAAATTCTGCATTCTCTGAAACAGAGTAATCTGGTAATCCCTGGGAATGAATTTCACCTTCATCTTCATGATCATCCTATCCCAACTCTTGATTTTATGTTTGCCTTTGCAACGTCTGTCAACTTGTAGTTCATCCCACCACAATGTTGCATGTCCTTTCAATCTTGTGACATTATGTTTGACCTTTTTGTCTTCCTCTACATCTTCATAGTCAAAATATGTGTCCATAGCTCTAATCCAGTCTAGAAGCTCTTCAACATCCAGGTTTCCTTCATATACTGGAATATCCATTTTTACTCTAGCACCCATTCTTGCAATAGCCCTAATCAGGCGTTCATTTTCTACATCTTCTACTGCAGCTTCTTCTCCTTCATGTCCAACTTCATCTTCACTTTCAGAATCACTGAGATCCCCAACAATGGCTATGCACCTTTGTTTTATTTCCATTTCCATGACTCTGGCGCGTAGGTCATGTATATCTCTTTCCATGGCTGGATTTGGCACCTGCCTACCCCTTTCTCTTGACATCTCCCTATCCTCTGGTGGATCTGGTGTTTGTCTGTCTCTTATTCTCGACGACATGGCTGATATTTTCTTTCTCGCTTTCCCTGTCTGAGGTATACAAACAGAGTCAATATCTGATACCACTTGACACATACCTATTGGCCCTCGGGCCTAGATCCTCTCACAAGATCGTTCTTTATCTCCCTCGAGCCGAATCGACTCTTTAGATTCCCTGCTGGAATCACAAATTATCGATCCACAGGTCCTTTCGGAAGCTCCCCTGTGCGAACGAAACTACGTGTGAGATCCACTTCTCCATGCGACCATAGCACTATGACCAAGACCTAACCCAAAAGGTGCTTGTCACAACTCCCCACTCGCAAGTTCATGAGTCAAGGCTCCCGACTCTTCTTTTCCAATCTCGCGATACCCGATATCATGAAATGGGTATAGCTCCCCTCTGTCAGCGCCGTCCACGCATGACCACCGGCTAAGATTAACACTAGCTCCTCTCACTACTCGCCACTTCACAAGTTGTGGCATCCAACCTTGGCACCTTCCTTTCATGAAACTCCAAAAAGCGATGTTGACTTTTTCTCCTCGCGTTCTCGCTACTCGCGACTTCGCAAGTCGAAGGGTTGAAATCTCGTTCCCTTATCTCATGAATCCTCGAGACGTGAGAGGTCAATGGGTGTTGACTCCTTTCACTAGGTAACACATGTCCACCTATCTATCTCATGGGCCCACCTTGCGGTTCTACCACGTGTCCCTCGTGCCCAGCTTCAGCACTTCGCAACTTCACTTCCCGAAGCGCTACCTCCTTTGTATCTCGACACCTGAAGTGCTGAGATCCCGAACTCCTCGCTACTCCTTATCGCAACTCGTGACTTCATGACTTTTGGGACAAAAGTCTCGACTTCCTATCCATCGATATGCCAAAATGCTGAAATTTTGACACGTTGTCAACGCGGGTCCCACAATGGAACTTCCCGCCTTCTTGGAGTTTTGGACTTCGCCACTTCGCGAATCCTGATGCTAAGATTTCAGTTCTTCAACCCACGAAACCCCTGAATACATGATAGGCATGATGAGACTCTGATCCAATGATCCTCCCTTGACCTGGATCCTATGGCTGTCCTAGCTCCTCGTGATTTCGCCACTCATGACTTGGAGCACCCAATATTTGGTCTCTCACCTTGGGAACCTTCGAGTTTGCGAGATCCCTTGATCTCTGCCACCTGTGCTCCTCCGTTGGACGGTTTTGATTCTCTCGCGACTTCACCACTCACGAATATTGACACAAGGGTTTTAAACTTTCAACTCATGAATCCACGAAATGAGATTATGCGAGTGAATCCAATGACCCTTATTGGCTCAGATCCTACGACCCGATTTCTCCTGAGATTGTACTTAGAAAAACACTCGCCGTAACTCTCCTTGCTCTTCTGCAAGATCTGACGGCTCTCGGGACTTCGCGAATTCTCCACGAAGAATTCCGACCATCCAATTCCTCCTTGACGATTCCTGCGAAATGAACAAAGTGTTATTTCACGAAACTTATCCACCTACAAAACAATGTCACTGCACCTTCTTACAACACTTCAAGGCACTAACCCTCTTGAGCTTCTCTTCGACAGCTTCGAAGACTCTATCCCTTCTGATCTTTCTCCACAACTCGAGTCTTCAAGAAGACTCCTGCACACACTCCTTGCGGCAATTCTTCAAATACACTCCAAGTATTTGAACCTCTTCGACTCTGTGCACTCCCTGTGACAACAGTCCTTCAACAACTCCCTCAGGTTGTAACTCTGAGACTTCACTCGGCCCGCACACTCCTTGCATGGCTGCTGTGCTTAAATTGCACTTCTGTGAGAATGAGAACAATGTTATCCCTCCCGAGCTTTCAGATATTGATACTCTGAACCCATCAATGCACTCCTTGCGGACAATTTCACTGCACTCCTTGTAGGAAAACTCTTGCTCAGACAAAGAAACAATTGAAACTCATTCTTTACTCTCCCTCTCCTCAAATTTCAAACATTCAACATGAAATCATACATTCACACATCAAATAAAATGTATAACAGAAAGAGTAAAATAATCACGAGCATAAAATTCAATCATGCATACACAGAAAGTATTTGAACACCATGAGTTTGAATCAAGCTTCATATATTAATCTCAGAACTTTTGTACATGGGTTCTTCTACACAGTTTTCTTCTTCTTCTTCTCTATGCTCTCTTGATTGATTATGTTGCTAATGTTACAATGATACAAGTGAGGGTGTCTATATCCGTTTTCCCTCCGACTCCTAAAACTATCTAATCTAAGAATTTAAAGATACCTACTTACATTTACTAGCATAAATGCCTCTTAATCCTTCAGACAAGAGTGGGGCGCTCAAGGTTTGATTACAATATACAAGTATGCCCTTTCTTAATCGTTTCATTTATGTTTGGCATATCAAACTTCAAAACATTTCAAACAATTCATCATGTGCCAAAATGCGTTGGTGTTTGTCCCCCGCTCGCTTGTTGTTGGCGATGCTCTTGCATCAATGAGGATTTTCCCTGGCTTATGCCTAATTTCTTGTGTCAACTGCTTACAATAGTATCTACTTGGTTGATTGGTACTTTCATTTCATTTTTAGTTTGATTCCAGTTTATTAAATGCATGTGGTGTAATTGTTTCATTAATAACTCAGATTAAATTCAAAGTCAAGTATTTCATCCAAGTGTTTGACAGAAGGTTTTAGTGAAGTTTTTCTTTTTTTTATAGAAAATTTACAACCTTTGGTCATTTCAACATAGTTGGGAATGAATCAACGTAAAAAGTTTTCCTTCCCTTAAAAACTTTGGATTTGGAGTAACGTTGAAGGAGGAGGTAAGTTTACAATGGCCTCAATTTTCAAGGGATCAACACAGATCCTACACTTGGATATAATGAAACCTAAGAGGTTTCCCGATTCCAAACGAAACACATATTTATGTGAATTTAAGCGAATATTGTAATGTCAACATCTAAGGAATATGGTTCATAGATGTGTCGGATTATCTTGAAGTTGCATGGAATGTGAATGAAAATCATCAATACATGGTTGAACAATATGCCTAATATTGTGAAATGCATAAGACATAGCTCACTGAAAAGTATCCCCGACATTCTTAAGACTGAAAGGAAGCTTTTGATAGGCGAAAGATCCCCAAGGATAAATAAAAGAAGTTTTATGATGATCCAATGGTAGTGTGTTTATTTGATTATAGCTAGAGAAACCATCCATGAATGAGAATATTTCACAACCGATGCAGTAATCGATTATTTGGTCAATAGAAGGGGTTGGATAATTGTCTTTCAGACAAGCCCTATTAATATCCCTATAATCAACACATACACAAATTGTTCCTTGTTTCTTTTTGATGAGAATCATATTGGAAACCCAATTAGTCAGAAGAATAAGATAAATAAAACTTGTTTTAAGAAGTTTTTCAAATTCGGATTTAATAACAACGAATTTTCTGGGATGAACATGATGAAGCTTTTGATGAACAAGCTTGGCTTCAGGATATATATTAATTTCGTGAATGAAAATTTGTGGGTCGATACTAGAAATTTCCTCGTAAGGCCAGTAAAATACATCATGCAATTCTTTGAATAGGTCCATATAAGTTTGAATTTCATCATAAGAACAAGCGACACCTATATGAATGTTTTCTACGAACTTAGGGTTTACTGAGATATTTACGGGCATAATAATGGATATTTTATCTAAATTCCCTTCAGATAAAACATCATTGGTTAAGATGGGAGTTCTCAATTACGTTAGATGTAAATGAAGATTTTAAATGACTCTTAATAGTCTCAATATTAGGGAGAAACGAGGAATGATGATGAATATCATCCCATGGATTTTCTTCGAGAGACATAATATCCATGATACTTTCATCAGTAGGGAAAGTATCATCTAAAGGATTCGTAGATGTAGTATAAATAATCCAAGAGGATTGAGAGTATTCATCTAAAATTGGATTTTTTCGGTCATCAATATAAAAAATGGCCACAGAGGTAGATTGGATGGCTTGATAATCCAACTCAATCAGACTAAGTGGAATTTGGTCACTATATGTTTCATGTTGTGTAGGACCTGATACTATCGAAGGATCATATGATTCAAGGGAACTACTAGCACTAGTCAAAATCATGTTTATTTGAGAACCACCAGGAGAAACGTCGGGTGATGGGAGTGGAAAAGTTCCCATTAGTGATGAATATTTTAAAACAACCACTCCAACATACTTGTAAGAATATGAGCTTTGTTTTATGAAAGGAAAATTGCCAATGTGTGAATCAGAATTGAAGTAGGCAACTTGGTCTATCGTGACTATTTTTCCTTGATGAGGGAAATGAAGTACACGAAACAAGGTAGAAACCATGGTGGACATGGAATAAATACATATACATCCTAGTAAAAGGTTATAGTTGAGGGGTGCATTGACCACTTCTACTTCAACAATAACTATTTTTCCTTCTAATTCGATTGAAAATGCATTGAGCACTCCAAAGGGTTTAAATCCTCTACCTTCAAATGATTTTAACGTATTAGGTGATTGATTGAGTGAAGGAGAACTGAAAAATTTCCAACAACTGATGGAAATTACATAGGTTTATGCTCCTTCGTCAATAACAGTGCAAAAAATGGTTTTCTCCCACATAATAACTTGAATTTGAAAAGCAAGTTGGTGGGGAAGTCTTGGAAGATGTTTTTCGGAATAAAAAACTACCATATTCGCATCACTTGAATCAACTCCACCAATAGATGACAACAATTCTCTTCATTGCATAGGGAAACTCTAAAGGACTTCGAGGGATGACATCACAGAGAGTGCTTGAGCTATGTCTTCTACATATTGTAGTTTTGAGCAACTTGCACATGTGGTTTAAAAGACAATTTATGAACAAAACCTTTTGGAGGTGGTCAGATCATTGTGTTAGAACCGGGTTGATCAATTTGAGGAGGACCAGTTGTAGGTGAAGTAGATGTAGATGTAGTACTAGAGGTAGAAGGATGATCAATAACACTTCCATTGGGATGAGGATAGTCTTTGGTTCATGTTGTTACGAAAAGTTATTAAGTGTTTTCTTGACACATAAGTACATAAGAGCTTCCTAAGGCAGAGGGTTGATCTTTTGCAACCGTTTGAGTCTACTAAAATGGGAAAGGATTTGTCAAAATGACAGGTGTGGTTGAAGTTCCTTTAAGAAAATGATTAACATCAACATGACATGGAAAATCCTTAGTATAATGTTCTTCTTTGCAAATGTGACAAGGATATTTAGGATTTTGTGTATCCTCATTAGGTTGTGTTTTGGGTTTCTCCCTTTGTGGGGCATTTTTCTTAGCTTTTCCTCTTCCCTTTTTATTACTTCTAGGTTTTTGATATTTATCGAGGGTTGTGGATTGGAACGTATTAATACTAGAAGTTTTACCATGAGTAGTAGTAGGAGGTGAAGTGCTTTGAGTGGTAACAGGAGGAGTGACCTTAGGGTTGGATTGAACATAAGGTTTACTCGTATATTGTTTGGTAACAAAACCAACCACACCATCGATGATGTGATATTATGTAGGAGGTACGATAGTTGTATTATTCGATGGGAGAGGAGCCTGCAGAATGAAACCATATAACATGCCAGATTGTGAATAAATAAGGTCCAAATACCGAGCACGAGCAATAGATTTCTCTTTGGTTACAACACCACCCATAGCGACATCGCGGGTAATAGGAGGTAATAATGACTTAGTAAATCAATCTGCCAACAATTGGTCTGGTATATTGGCTTTAATCAAACAAAATTGTCATATCAATTCATGGATATGGTTGGAAATATGAGTCGAATTCGACTGTTATAATGCGGTTAAAAATTCTGTGCTAGTTTCATAACAAACTGTTGCAAGTGATTCAAAAAAGCTATCGCCAATGAATTAAAGTCTTGAAATTTTCATCACTGTAATTATATATACCATTTAACAACACTCCCAGTAAGAGTGCATTGGAAAATATGTAAACAGATATAATCATGATTTAAGGAATTTTAAGAACACCATAAATGATAAGTCATGACATGATTTGATGGGTCTTCTCTAGGTTTTCCATCGAACTTTGGAATATCACTTGGTAACTTGGCAGGGATAGGGTGCCAAAAAGGAGAATGAAAAATGGGATCATTCATTAGTCGCGATAAGTCGAGTAAGTCTAATGTTTCCAAGAATGGAAAATGTCGATTAAACATAGGCTATTGAAATGTCGGATATTGGTAATTAGTGTAAGGATTAGCTCTTGAGGGAGGAGGACATCCTTGTTGAGAATACGCTTGAGCTACAGACATCTAAGTTCCACTAGGATGGTAAAACTGATAGGGTTGTCCCATAGCCAATTGTGTACCAATAAGATGAGATGAAGGAGTATATGCTTGGAAAGGTTGTCCAATAGGTACTTGAGTTCCACTAGCCCCATCGACTTGAAGGAAATTTGATGGAGTTCTTTCCATTCTGGGGAATGAAGCACCACTAAATATTTTGGTACCAGTGGGTTGCATAAATCCTAATTGAGAGGGTCCTCCAATGGGGTTTCCTATAGAAGGTTGCTAACCAATAGGAGGTTGTTGACCAAGATGATCCTATTGACCAAAAGGAGGGAAAGTTTTGGAAGGATAATTTCCAATAGGAGTTTGTTGTCCAAAAGGAGGATTTATCCCAGTTAATGGAGGTTTCCCCCAAGAAGGAAAATATGGTCCTATAAAAGTTTCTCCCCTAGCAGGAACAAATCCTATAATATAATGACCAACATTCAAAGGAACATATATCCCTATGGACAGTTGACTAATGTTCAAAGACATGGATGGTCCTACAAACAATTGAATTGGAACACTCATCCCACTTTTCAAATTAGGTTTTTGAATAGATCTAGGAGCAACATTAGTTTGAGAGGTGTGTACCATACTTGGAATATACATACTAGAAGAACTAGGCATACCAGTTGACCAAGTAGGGAAATGAAAAAGTGAGGCACTGGTCGAAAATCCAGAAAAAGTTCCGCTGAGTGATTGATAACCAGGAGGTACATAAGGTCCACCAAAATCACAAGATATGCTAGATCCACTATGTACATAAGTTCCACCCATAGTAAGAGTTGAGGTTTGAATTTTGATACTTCCTAATACAGATTATGTAGATGTCGACTGATCCATGGTCAACCCAGTGAAAAAATATGATGGTGTATGTAAAAATGGAATTTGACTATTGACAATTAAAGATTGATACTAAGCGTTGTCCCTCCAGGGAGATACAATTGGTGTAGGTAATTGGATAAGAAGAAGTCCTTCCAAGTCAGTTGTAGGTGGATTAAAATGAATATGGATCTCTTCCGCAATATCTTCTATAGTAACAAGACCAACCTATGAAGAGACAACCTCGTGAGAACTAACCAATATAAGAGTTAATTCCAACCTGTTTGAAACGATAGAGTTTCAAGGAGTAATAGGTGATGGGATATATATTGAACTTGGCGAATGAAAATCTTGTTGAGGACTAGAAAGTGAAGGTGTTGAAACTAAACTTAGTGAAAGAGGAAAATTCTAAAGTATTTTAGGTTCAATAAGTTCAGGTTCAACAGGTTTAGGATCAACAATCTCCGTGCATTCAATCTCAGGTTCCTCATGTTCTAAAGTTTCATTTTTTACTACCTTATATTCTTCTTGTCACACACTCGAACCCTAAGTATCTTTTTAAGGGATGGGGTATAATTTTTTTCTCTTACTTCCGAGGAATATTGTATCGAGGACTAATCCCTTTCTCTCGATGGATAGTCTCGATGTAGACTAGACTTCCCGAACTCCAGTTAGGATCCATTTGGAACCTAAGGTTCATGAATCCTACTAGACCCCACTCGACTCATCAACCCATTGAATATTAACATGCGCCATCACAATGATTTTCTTAGTCAACATCAATTCTTCATGTCACCATGGGGTGCTTAGGCTTACATGAATAGAGGATGACAATAATCCCTCTCCTATAGTCCAATTTAAAATATTTAATAAATACTTCATAGAATAACATTCTTTGGTAATTAATTACTTAAGCCTCATTAAGGATAATTATTTTCCACAAACTAATTATCTAGTAATTTATTTTTTCTTAGCCTAATACTCATGGCCCAGTAATTACAGAGGTTTTTACTTTCTCTTCCCCCCCCTTGAAGTAGTTTAACACTAACTCAATAAATTACTCATATGATAATTATGAGTAATTATATTATAACACAATGAGTTTAATTTCTCCATAATATACTTAAGTTGATTATCCTTACTTAAGGTATATAATTCAATTCTTCTTGGCACATAACTCCATGCCGTTTTTTCACAGAATTTAACATATGTAAATATATGCATATTTATTTATTTACTAGGAAAAATGATTAACTATATTCAACTTGATATTTATTATTACAAATTTCCCTTTTATTAATTATATTGTAACAAAATTCTATTTAATTCTATTATAATATGATTAATTTATATCAAAGGAGCACTTAGGATCATTAATATCCATTAATACCTAGGCCTTCAAACTTCGACATAGATACCTCATTAGGATTCTATGAATATACCCAAATCTCCTGAACGTCGAAATTATGAAGAGGGTCCCACTTAGGTTATCTTATGGTGCATTATGATATTAATTATATTACATCATGATGTAAATAAATCACGTCAAACATTTATTATAATCAATTACATAAATATAAACTTGTTTAATTTAAATGTGTATAATATTCATGCAAACTTTGGAATGGATGAAGGTAGGTTCGGGCCTTCAACCCTTTTAACTTGTTCCTTCTATCATCCCAAAACATCCAGAGTCCCAAAGTCTCGAACTCCCGGAGCTACATAGAGGGTCCCACTCCTACCATACCTTTGTGCAAACACAATTTATTATATTTTCATATAATATAATTAATTCCACTTAACTTTTATTATAACATTGGGATATGGAAAAATAGGTTTGGCCTTCGGTCATTTTTCTCTTACGCTCTATCTTCCCAAACATCCCAGAGTCCCGAGGCTCCAAACTCCCGAAGGGTCCACACTTACATGTGACTTCACATTAAATATTAAATTAAAAAGGGTAAAGAGGGTTTGTACTTTATTACATTCCAATATCACAATAACTCATTTAAAATGTATAATATTATATCACATCTTTTGGAGATTGTGCCCAGGTTTACAAGGTCTCCAATATTTTATTAATATTTGAAATAAGGGAGAGAGAGAGAGAGAGAGAGAGAGAGAGAGAGAGAGAGAGAGAGAGAGAGAGAAATTTGGGTCAATCCCCTTTGGCTCTCCACCACATTCCTTATACTCCAATCTCCCGAAGCCCTAGATTCTTGAAGCTCCGAAGTGACCCCACTGACATACATTACCACACCATTTAATATTCAAAGGAGTTGGGTCATTTACGTGTAATAAATTTAATGAACCTTAAAATAATATAATATATTATTTCATATTCCTCGAAAATTTACACCCAGGTTTTAAAATTCTCCAATATTATATTAATATTTGACACGAGAGAGAGAGGGAGAGTTCTCTGGGTCAATATCCTTCGGCTCTCATACACATCCTTTAAAGTCCCAAAGCTCCGAAGTCCCAAAAGGGCCCCACTTGTAATTACGTTGTGGTTTAAATATAGTGAAATAATTTGGATTATAATATAATATATATAGTATTAAAGGTATATTATATTAATAAATTTTGTTAATCGATCACATTAAATACAATAATATAAATAATTGTATTTATTACTTATGCGACCTTACTTAGGGAAAATAAGGGTTCAGAAATTTGACGACTTTGGCTCATGGAATCCCATCACACAAACATCCCGGAGCCCCATATCTCCGAACTCCCAGAGTTTCAAAGACTACGAGAAGGTTAAAGCATTTGGTCACTATTTATTCCCTATTCTCTTTGGTATCGGATCTTTTACTCTCCAGGGGATTTAAACTACATTTTCAATAATAAAATAATAATAATAATAATAATAATAATCATATGTATATAGACATATATACATATATTTCCATAGTTTTACTCAGTTTTGTTACCTGGACGATTTAAAGGAAAAATATTTTCTTTTAGAGAAAAATAAGGAAAGGAAAAATGTAGTTTTCTAGGATTTATAAAGATATTTATTAAAAGTTTATATTCCAAGGAGATTTCTATTGTAGGAAAATCTCCTTGCGGACAGGTAGATTGCCTCAAAGAGCTAGACCCTAACTCTAAGACAGAAAATGCTTAACGTGGACACTGACTTCCTTGCAAATCTATACAAACTAATACATGAGAAGGAAGGAGAATAGAAGTACCTCTTTATCGACGTTTGTCCCTGCACGCTCCAAGTTGTGCTCCAAACTCTCGCTCCTCGCTGAGTCCTGTAGACAAATGAAGTATGACCACTTCCTACTCTATTGATATTAGCTTGAAAATAGATCTATCTATCAATGATATGTTCATGTAATATCAGACACAAACTAGAAAGAAACAGGCCAAGCGTGTCATATTAATGAGAATAATGACAACAGTACTTACAATCATAGATGCGAATGCAACAGCTTCGTCAAGTCCCCTTCGTCCAACCCTTGCTCAAAATATCCACAACCTAGATGATAACAGCTTCACTGATCACTCTCCTCTGACTAACTGTGTGTTTCCTATGAGATCATAGGTTTCTTTCTTGCAATTAATCCCCCTTTTCACCATCATAGAGCCTGCTTATATAGGTTAAGAGGAGCTTAAACTCTTGAGTTATCTTTAGAACAAGTTGAGGAATTCCCTCCTTGGATCAGGGATCTCCTGATGGAACCAAGAATTTGAATGCAATTGCCTTCCAAACTTGAAAGATCCTCCCCTTATTCTTCTGAATGGGCCAACTATTGCCTCAGATTAGACAACGCTCCCTCAAAAGGGGCATCAGATCTCCATAACGCTCCCTAGGAAGCTTGAGGGGGGCGCCAACGCTCCAAGGATGGATAACGCTCCTTCTGAGGGGTAGAAAAGTGTTATAATGCTCCCTGATAGCTTATAGGGGAGTGCCAGCACTCCTAAGACTGATGTAGGGGAGCGCTCACCTTCAAAACCTTAGTTTAAGAGATCTTCTCAGGTGATAAAAGTTCCTGGACTTCAGTTAATCATTTTCCTTCCTCCAAATCAAGTGTATGAGATGTCTTAAGTGCCTCCTTAGTGTCGTCATTATGGAAGTATGCTTAAACAACATTTGCGGAACTTGTGAACAACTTGCGACACTTTCGAAAGTTGTAAGGAACATGCGACACTTACGACACTTATCGAAGTGAGCAATATTGAGGTGTAACAGATTGCCCCCCAAAGTATGAAGTTAGAAGAAACGAACTGATAACTGAAATGCTTTGTAGATGCTCAAGCAAGGGTATAGACTTGGATAACTTGACGAAAGCTGCACACAAACATCCAACAAATATCATGACATATTTCAAAACCCAAGGCAGGCATACTTATGCTTGGGTGATCAAGGCTTGGAAGATATGGCCGCCAGAAAATACATTGCGGATCCATAATTGTATTAATAAGAAGGTATAGCCACCGAAGATACAATGTGTATCTATACTCTGATGACTCGGACTGATTGTATCCACGAAGAATACACAGTGGATCTACGAGATGAAAATACATAGCCACAACCAATACAAAGTGGATCTATGTAACAGTGTATGTATCATTCGTCCAAGAGAAACTCCTTCGCAACCTGGGAAAAGCATATATCAAAGTGGTCACTCAACCCAGGGTCTTCTTACCGATCCCAAAGTGCTACAATTATAACCATGTGAATAGATGTCCCGATGTCGAACATGGCAGAAACCACTTGATTACCGGTCAATGGTGTGAACCGTTAACAAGTGCGAGGGAGATCACCATTAATGACAATGATTCCCAAGGTACCCTAGTACATTCTAGTGAATGTGAATAGGTGAGCTGAGGTCGAACATCCGTGGAATCATCCGATCAGAGGTCAATGATGTAAACCTACCGTCGAATGTGAGGAGGCTTGCCATTGAGGCATGCAGGTCCCAAAGTACTAACTAGTTTCTAAGTCTGATTCTTGGATAATGTGTTGAAGTCGACAGGAATAGACTCATAGAGGGAGGGCCTTGATGTATCCCCCATCAATGACACGAAATGGATATAGAGATGTAATTGGTAGATCAAAAGGACATGGACTGACATGGGTTTTGAGGCAAGATATTTGGGATGGTTGACTCTCGAGGTGGATACTTCCCTTGAACACTGAGGCACAATAGAAAAACATGACATGGACCAAAACTATGCAGTGGATACTGTGACTTACGTCGGGTGACCCAAATGAGTGAAAGGAACTCAAAGGATTGGCTCAGTGCAGAGGTTCAGCGGATTATGATGCATGCAAATGACAAAGTGCCGTGTTTAAGGGCAACTCTAAAAAATGCTGGATAATGTTCTCAAGAGACTGCTTGGCTTGCTCCTTTCAATTTTCCCCCCATCTAGATAGATGAGTAACTCTTTTTGATTTAATGAGATCGAGGAGGATAACACATGCTCGATATAACTCACCTTCGGTAAGTTCCACTTCCTTTGTTTAATGAACCGGAAGAAGTAAGGGATTGGTCCCATATGGGCCTGTCGATGTGTGCTTTAACGAGTCCAAAGACAGAAAACTTGAAGGTTTTTAGGGATTATAGAGTTTGGAAAAACACTTAAAAGAGAACTCTCTCAGTTCCTTTTTCGTACAGTAGTCTAACGAGACTGAAAAAGAGATAAACTATCGCTCGAAAGATTCCCTTTCTAACCTTTTAACGAGTGTGAAAGGAAGCAAGGCCACTTGACAATATTTTCATATTTAGAGAGTCTGAAAAGGGTTTAAAGATGACTCCAGGGGGGTTCCTTTTTTGTGTGTTCGTGTATCTGTACAAGTCCGAAAAAGAGATAAAATTTTACCCAGTTTCATTCTCATGTATTTACGAGCACGAGAAAGAACAAAGACTAAGCTCGGTATGCTACCCCCAGCTTGAAAGCTAGTGACTTGACTCTAGAATGATCATCAAAGACCGGAGACATGCCCCCCAAGCTTCAATTCATTCACCGACTTTGAGGTTGTCACCAATTTCTATGCTAGATGGAGAAAAATGATACAGGTGGATGAAATGAAGGTTCAAAAATGAGACCTAACGAAAGACTCGACTCGACATCTACGAGATCTGGAGAAAGACTCAACTTGAAGGGAGAGGTGATTGTTTCATTTTTTAACGAGCTTGACACGGGAAAAGAACTATGCTCAAGGTTCTGAGTTCGATCCCCAGATTGTTGTTTCATTTTTTAACGAGCTTGCTATAGAGAGGAAAACTATGCTCAAAGCCTCTGTTTCATTTTTTAATGAGCTTGCCACAGAGAAGAGAAACTATGCTTGTGGTTTTGTCTGGATCATGGCTTCCAAGAGGATAATGCTCTGGAAGGGTACCATGTCAAAGGATAAAATGTGGTCATGGCCTCCAGGAGATATTCGCTAGATGGAATATAATCACTCGAGAAGGAACACATGTCGAGGGTCATGGAAGGGGTAAGGATATCAGGCTCCAATAACCCTACCGAAGAGATCACCATGTCAACTACCGGATCCAAATTGTCAGAAGTTGATGTCATGGGAGACAACGCCACATAATTGACATGCGGTGGGGGTGATACTGTCTGCATATAAGAACCACTTAGGGAGGTAACCCAGTCAGGGCTGATGAATGAAAGTTGATCAATATTCACAATTCTTCCATCGTGAGGGAAAGATATCACACGGAAAAGGGTGGATACAAGAGCTTTCATAGCATACACATAATCCCACCCAAGGAGTAAAGTGAAATCCAAGGGGTCTCGGACTACCATGACATCGATAAAGATAGTTTTTCCTCCCAAAGTTATAGGAAACTGAGGAAGGATCCCTAAAGGTTGACTAATTCTTCTGTTAAAAGCTAACAGATTCTGTGTAACCGGTGCAAGATGAAGACAACCCAAAGCGTACTAAGCAACGTAAGACAAAATACTAACGGATGCACCTTCATATATCAACGTTTGAGGAACGTCCTGACCACGAACCTGTACTATAATCTGGAAAGGAATGTGGGAGGGAAGATGAGGTCTAGTTAGCGCACGCCAATAAAAAAGGATGGCCTCATTACTTGGAGGGGGTTTCACAAGAGAAGGAGGAACGCCCCCCGATACAGTAGAGTCTGTATTAACGAGAAAAACATGGGCAGTATTGGGTTTACTCTCTAGAAGGGGAGTAGGATGGCCGATGATTGGATTGGATCAACCAATGGTGGACTTGGATAGACCACCTTAGAACTATTCAGAGGAAGAGTGGGATTGATCGAGGAAGGGACTGGATCAATCACTTTGACATTCCTCAACGGAGGAATGGGATCGATCGATGGTGAAACGAGATCGACCACTTTGGCACTCTTCAGAGGAAGAGTGGGACTGACCGAGGAAGGGATTGGATCAGTCAATTTGACATTCCTCAAAGGAGGAGTGGGATCGACCGGTGACAGAACCAGATCGACCACTTTGGTGTCACTCTTTTGATGAAGAGTGGGGCTGATCGATGACGGAACTGGATCAACTACTTGGGTTCGTGGTTCAATCAAGGAGGAAACTAGATTGACCACCTGATCAACTGGAATGATTGGGGATGGAACCAGATTGACCAGTCCATCAACCAACGATGGGTCGGAGGAAAGCTTACGATAACCTTTTGGAAGTTGAAGTTTTTCCAAAAGAGAAGAAGCCTCGTCCATACGAGGGCAAAGGTGAGAGTAATGATTACCTTTACATAACATGCAAGGGAACTTGATGGTTTTCTTCTTCTTACCAACCTGAACATCACTAGTTAACAGGGTATCATCGACATGACCGACAGAAGCTGATGACGTGGAGGACCACATTTCTAAGACCTGGGTAAGACCGGGGCAATCCCTCAGAA
This sequence comes from Picea engelmannii, assembly GCA_009831015.1. Lineage (NCBI taxonomy): Eukaryota > Viridiplantae > Streptophyta > Pinopsida > Pinales > Pinaceae > Picea > Picea engelmannii. The sequence continues at coordinate 39,089 of ML793582.1, forward strand.
AGTGGTCACCCTTACAAAGACTGTAAGGGAATTTGGGTTTTGGATTCTTCATTTTAATCTTGTTGACCTCATCAACACTCTTAGTACTATTAACAGTAAATGGTCTCTTAGAGCCAACATATGATGTTGTTGGGGCCTTTGTCCTTTTTGGGTTCTTCTTCTTCTTCTTCTCTTTCCATTTCTTCTTCTTCTGATCAACCTGGCTACTTGCTTTAGAGATTTCACTAGGCGAAGAAGGAGAAATGGAAGGAGATTTGATGGACGAAGAAGGTGAAAAGTTGACATGAGGTTGATGTGTGGGTGGTGTATTGACATCCAAAGTATTAGGTGCAATTGAAACATTGGGAGGATTCAGGATCATCGGAGTGGGGAACAACCAAACTGGTAATCCGGTAGTGAGTCCTGGAAGACTCAGTGTGGCAACATATGGGGAACCAAAGTTTCCAAACGAAGGAAAGGTGTAAGGTTCCCTAGGAGAAGGGGTTCTTCCATTGGTACTCCCAGGATTCGATGCCATTAACACTGACTCGACCTAAGGTCTACTAAGTAAAACAAACAACACATGCTAAGAATCTGAGAAGCAATCAATCAAACAAACCTTCCCACGATGAAACCACTAGTTGGTGATGAAATCCAACATCGCGAGATCAAAATAGGAAGGGGCGGGGATAGAGCGGGTGGATCAGTTACGTTGGTGACTTGCTTAATGGACTTATGCCTTAGTGCAAGCTTCCATGTAGTAATTGTGGATTTACCCTCCAAGGAGCCCGAGTGAGTTTGACCAACGTCTGTTCTAGGTACAGTGAGACTTCCCTTCACTGTCACCTTACGTGAGACCCTAAATATTGTGGCTACTAAGGTCACCAACTCGTAGTTAGCCCCTGGGCAGGTACAGTCGACAGTCCAATTGAAACGTATGGGGAGGATAACAAGTTTGAAATCAGCTTGAAAGGATCCCACACATAATCTTGGGTATACCTTCCAATGATCCCCAATATACGATCCGACCACTACAAACAGTTGGGCCACAGAGGAATAATCTCTGTAACTCACCCAAATGCAACCTTGTGTGTAACCCCTGTGTGAGAGGGAGATCCCAGGCAGACTAATACGACAATTGGATTTGACTCTCCCTACCGCAAGATACTAAGTTTGTTCGATAGCTTTGGAAAGTTATCCTTTCAACCTAATCCAAAGCCCTACACCTTAAACTAATGTAGGTTTGCTAACAAAGATGTAAAAGTCTGATAAATTTTAGTTAAGCGTTGATTTTAATGGCTATTGTTTACTCAGAGGGTGTACGAAAGTGAAACTAATGGAATGATGACTCAATTCCCAAAAATATGCATGAAATATGATAAGAAATCATTTCTTTTCAATGAATACCTATTTAAGGGAAAGAGGAAGAGTCATTTTCACTATCAAACACTTGATAAGGAATGCCCTCAATCAATTTCGTTCTCAATCAAATCCAATATGATGCTACGACATTTCAGAAATGAAAAATAATATGAAAACTAATCATTAAGATGTACGTTTGTTGTTTGTATGTGATAATCAATTCAATGCAAAATTTTTCTTGCCAACTACCCTTTCAGATCAAGGAGATCCAGACAAGAATATGCAGATTTTGCACAAACAACACACCCTTTTGCAATCAAACAAGAGAAAGAAAAACAAAAATGCAAAAGGAAGGAGAAAGAAATTGGATCATATGACCTTAAAGAACCAAATGAGAAGAGTTACAGATTTCAAATGTCCTTCACTAGAGTTCCCGCTCAGTCAGATAGGAGAGAAGAAAGCAGGGGATTGATTTCAAGCTCTCAACAACAAAAACTCAAAAATAAGGGAGAAGGGCATAAAATCTGAACAATAATGTGTTTACTTCTCAGGAGGAGGCATTTCAAAGGTTAAAGGAAGCATCATTGAATCACAAAGCAGCTCAGCAAGTGAAGAAACAGGGTCTGGACCTCCAAAAAATGGAAATTTTGAAGAGATTTTGGGCAAAAGAGGGCTAGCGCCCTGGTATAAGGGCCACTAGAGCATTATAAAGATCTATACAACATATTAAGGGAGTTCTAGAGCTCTTCTAACAAGGCAGGGGAGCGCTGGAGTCCTAAAGCTAAAAAAAAAGTCAAAAAAACCCAAAATTCAGTCAAATTTTGATAAACAAGCTGAGTGTAATGGAGTGAAGAGTTAATTAGCAAATGCAATTAGATATGAAGGTGGTGAACAAGGTCTGAAACAATCAGGTAAGACAAGGTCTATGAGGATAAATCAAAACTGAAAAGTTTCGATTCGATCCCCAGTATGGTCGCCAGTTTCTGTTGTAGGAAAATCTCCGTGCAGACAGGTAGATTGCCTCAAAGAGCTAGACCCTGACTCTAAGATAGAAAATGCTTAACGTGGACACTGAATTCCTTTCAATTATATACAAACTAATACATGAGAAGGAAGGAGAATAGAAGTACCTCTTTATCGACGTTTATCCCTGCACGCTCCAAGTTGCGCTCCAAACTCTCGCTCCTCACTAAGTCCTGTAGACAAACGAAGTACGACCACTTCCTACTCTATTGATATTAGCTTGAAAATAGATCTATCTATCAATGATAAGTTCATGTAATATAAGACACTTTTAAGGTCCTAACCCACACATAGGTAGATCAATGTATTCGTATGTAATAAAGGTCAATATTAATAAGACCTTTCAATAAAATAGAATAAGGCGGATGTAAGAAGACCTAATAGAAGCTTCCGCTTCTAGAAGGATTTTCCTCTAGATGCTTCTTTTTAGTATAAATAGGAGTCGAGGGTATGAG
>ML793582.1:59605-97854 GCA_009831015.1 Picea engelmannii
TATTTCTGCGTTGAAAACGATGTTCATAATCCTCATGTTTCAGTTCTGAAATTTATTTTCAGTTCTGAAATTTATTTTCTGTTCTGAAATTTATTTTCTGTTAAGTTTTTTAGATGTTGAAACACCAGGCTGTAGCTTATGCTAAAACACCAGGCTGTAGCATAAGATGAAACACCAGGCTGAGTATCTGCTGGAACACCAGGCTGAGTATATGCTGAAACACAGTGCTGAGAAGATGCTGAAACACCAGGCTGTAGCATATGCTGATGCTGAAACACTGCTGTGAGTAGATGCTGAAACACCAGGCTATAGCATATGCTAATGCTGAAACACCGCTGTGAGCAGATGCTGAAACACCAGGCTGTAGCATATGCTGAAACAATGCTGAAACTGAGTTTGGCATTTAAATTTGACTGAAAAATCAGAGAGACTGAAACTGGGTTGGGATTTTGAAATATTAACACTTACTGAGTACATTATTCATTAAGCACATAAACATGGTTGGTGCATTGGTAAGCCCAAATGACACCACCACAAATTCATAGTGTCCATATCTTGTCCTAAAGGTTATTTTGTGGATGTCTTCATCCTTAATTTAGACTTGATGGTATCCATATCTCAAGTCAATCTTGGAGAAACTTGCATCACCCCTTAATTGGTCAAACAAGTCATCAATCCTTGGAAAGGGATACTTATTCTTAATAGTCATGTTATTAAGTTGTCTATAGTGTATGCACAACCCAAGTGTGCCATCCTTCTTTTTCAAAAATAATATGGTGCTACTCAAGGAGACACACTAGGATGAATGTAACCTTTGTTCAACATCTCCTTTAGTTGTAGTTTGAGCTCAACTAGATCTGGTGTACTTATTCTATAGGGTGCTCTAGACATTGGCACAACTCCTGGTACAAGTTCTATTGAAAAGTCAATATCTCTTCTTACAGGTAGACCTGGTACCTTTTTTGGAAACACATATTTATACTCTTTTAATAAGGGATGGTCCTCTAGGCTTGGTTTATTGTTCTCAACAAATTTCAACACTTGTATTGCATACAAAGGACATCCCTTTCTGCAATAATTTTTCACTTGAAGGGATAATATTTGTCTCACTAAGATAAGCTTTTGAATTCCTTGTAGGGTTATTTTTCTCCCTTCTTCATGTTCACACTCCAAAGTTTTATTGTAATAGTCCAACTTGGTTTTATAGCCAACCAGTCCATGCCAGTAAACAGGTCATAAGATCCTAAAGGGAGCATGTTTAGGGTTCCTTGGGTGGGTAATCCATTCATAATGAATTGACATGCTGGTATGACCTCTGTTACCTTTATTTTGGTTCCAATGGCTAGTTGTACCAACCATGATTTAACATGTTTTACTTGCTACAATTTACATTTCTCAACAGTTTGAGGGGAAACATAACTCAGATTAGAACTAGGGTCAATTAAAATGGAAACTATATGGTTGGAAATCATACCTTCCATCTCCACCACTGAAGCTTGGTGGCCAACTTGTCTATTATCCAGGGCTGCATAAATTTGTGGCATGCTCCTAGACACATCATTGACTATGGTAGCCTCCTTGATGTTGTAGACTCTCCGACTGTCTTGTTGCCTATGTGGGAAGTCCCTCAACTTATGTTATTCTCCACAACCCCAACATTTCAAGGGTTCTCTCTTTGTATTATCAACTTACCTGGGGCTGATCCAAAGGGTTTATTACCACTCTGAGATGGAAAATTCTACTGATATACACTTTTAGTAGGAAGGATTGTTATAACAAGATTTGTATCACCATTGCTATCTTGCATAGAGGGCCTTTTCCCATTTCCATATGTAGACTTTTAATCCCTTTTTGATGAATCCAGAGCTAAAAATATACATTTTTCCACATATACGCTCCCTATCAGTTATACAAGATGCGTATACACTGACTGCTCCACTTCAGACTGCGTACATCAAGATTTGTGCCAGAAAATACAAAATGAGGTTGGGTTTCCATGTCACAAAAGAAGATCTCTGATCCTTGGCCTTCCATATATTGGAAATGTTCCGAATAGTCCCTTAAGTTGCATTCTGAAGGCTATAAGAGAACAATTTTGAGCTATGGAAAAGGAGAGAAAGCATTCAAATTTGAGAGCAAAGTTACTCTAGAGAAATTACCTCATATTGAGTCTGCATCCCTTTGTCCCTCAAGTCTGAACACAATGTTCAACCTCCAAAATCTTTCCCTATTGTTGAGAGGACCTCATTGCCTCTTTCCAATGAGCTTTCCTTTTTCCATGATTCTTAAATCTTGAGGATTTAAACCCCTTCTTCTTGAATCCTAATTTACTTTTCTTCTTCCAATCCGTATGAGGTTCTGCCTTATTTTTGAATTTCTCATAACAATACCTTGCCTTCCGGATAGTATCTTCTAAATTTTGTGGTTCATCAAATTCAATTATGTCCCAGAAGGACTAAGGCAGTCCACTAATAAACTGTTGCATATTTACCTTTTCATCCTTTATGTAGGGCACATACCTCATCAACTCAAGAAATTTGTTGATATATTCATCTATTGTGAGTTGTTATAGCTTGAGTTCATAGAACTCCTTGGTTTTCCCATCATAGTATTTTTCAGATAGATACTTCTTGTTGAAGTATTTCTCAAATTGCTTCCAGGATCATTCCTTCTCATGGATTCCTTTCACATTCCTAAGGTCCTCCCCCAAAATGGAGGCCTTCCCATTCAACATGAAAATGGCTATTCGATCCTTTAAGTTTTTAGAGTAGTCATGGACTCTGAAGTACTTCTTCAAGCCAAGTAGCCAAATTTCTTCTTCTTCCCCCTTTTTAATTTCTCCATCGAAAGTGGGTGGTTTGGATTTCTTAAACTCTTCAGGGTCATGGATCTTGGAATGTTTCCTCTTCTTTCTTCTCCTCTGGGAATGTGAAATAGTCCCACTACTATACAATTCCTTGGAGTTGTTAGTTTCCTCACTAGAGGATTCTTCCACCAAATGTCTCTTGCCTCCCTGTTGGGCTTTATTTGAGGTGCTTCTCCTTGTGTGGTCACTTTTAGGACCATGCTTTTGTATCTGAGGTGGAATTTGGGTTTTCTTAGTATGATGTTTGTGCACATTACTGACTGCTAGTTCATTTTGCAACTGCCTTTGTATATCTAATAGGATTTGTAGTAGGACTGCATTAATTTCAATTTTTTTTTCTCATTCCTTTATCATCCTTTCATTGTCAGCCTTACAACTGTGTGATTATTCTATGACGTTGCTTACAATTTTATCCAAATTTGGAGGGGTTTCCACCACCCTCCTCTCATCGGATTCTTCTTCTCTATTGTGGGAGATTTTCCCCAACTCATGGTGTGTCTCCATTCTTTGCGCTACAGTTTTCCTTGCTGTCCACTGACTGTTTGACTGCTGATAATTGTTTCATGTTAGTTAATTATTTACTAGTTTATGAACAACACATGAAATTTGTAAGGTGAAGTCAACTTCATTATTTGGAACACTAGCAACACATAGTTCATATTATTAGAACATATAACAACAACATAAAGTTTCATTCCTCTCTTCAGTAGTGGTTTAAATAAGATTCTTATGAATGGGGTAGGATAGGGTGTTACCCCTTAAAAGTTCTCTAATAAAATTTTATGCGACTCATTCATGAGCTCATGCATGCCAAGTGTTGGTTCTTGCTCTGATACCACTCTATCACACACCTGACCCCAAATTACCTCTTTAAGGGATGGGGTATAATTTTTTCACTTACTTCCGACGAATATGGTATCGAGGACTAATCCACTTCTCTCAATGGATATTCTCGATGCATGCCAAATTTCCCTAAATTTAGTTAGGATCCATTTGGAACCAAAGGTTTTGATCTGGATTTAGCAGCGGAATGAATTTATTAACATACTGAATATGATAAACACAAAGATATGAAGAACAAAACAGATATCCAGTGAACAATATATTCTATTGAATAAATGAAATAGGTTGAAACTGTAAAACTGCAGAACTAAAACACTTGCTTGAATGGTGGTAGCTATCTCTAAGAAGAGATGTGGCTGCTACACGCATTCATCTAAGAAGAATGATTACACTGAGGCTACAGAGGCCTTTTTAACATTACGCATGAATGCTAAAACCCTAGATATCCAAAAACCTAACCCTAGGAGATGAAACACCAAAAGTTACGTGGGCCTCTATGGGTAAGTTGGTACCTCAAATTTCTGGGGTCATAACGTTTGCATACAACCTTCGTTTTAGGCACGTGATAGCTCATTTGAAAATGTTTTTTTGAGAACTACACATTACACCATCAAAATATGACTCCATCTATAGTTTGACTGTGGCGAGCCAAAAAAAAACTTTTTAGGGCCCCAAAACGGCCCTGGAAGTACATAAATATGTGATGACATGAAAAAATAAAAAATAAGCTAGTTGGATTAGGTGGGAGGCCACCAATATCCACCTGGAAGATGTGGATGGATTCAAACAACGCTGAAAGTGTAGAACCCACAATTACAAAGATGTACAAAAGAACGTGTTGAACTAAAAAATGTCAAGAGGAGCCAATTTGAATAGGTGGGTGGCCACCAATATCCACCTAGATCAATCCTCCCCCCTTAGGAAGAAATGGCCTCCATTTCATTGAGTTCCCCCATTAGGTGAGGAAACTTCTGCTGAATTTGGCCCTGGGTGAGCCATTTTCCTTGGTGGAGGTGCTTCACTACCTTGAAAACCCGAAAAAGTTGGATCCTCTGTTGGCGAGTGCCCTTGACCCATGTGTCCACTATCTGATTAGTGGATGCCTGTTCCATGCAATCATGGTTGAGATTTGTTCATGTCAGTTTTTATGCGATCTCTGACATGTCCAATAAGGGTAGAAAATATGGCTGAAGGAGGTCCACATTAAACACTGGGTGCAAGCCAAGGAAGGGTGGAGTGTTGAGCTCAAAATCATTGCTACCCACAGCCTTGGTGATGGTGTAAGGCCCATAGATAAGTGGGCAAATATTCCAATGGGGTCCTGTAAGATTCTCTTTCTACAAATGTAACCAGACATTGTCTCCAACCTGAAATTGGTGCAGTACCCTGTGTTGATAACAACGTTGCTTGTACTTAGCATTGGCTTTCTGCAAAATCTCATGGACCTGTTGGTGGATGTGATGAATTTTCTCAATGAATCTGGTGGATTTTTCGATCTCGTAATAAACATGGGAAGAGTCTATTTGTGTGGTTGCAAGAGGTAGTGCAACATCAATGGGACCTAAGGGTTGGAATCCCAGTCCCACCTGAAATGGGATATGGTTGGTGGAGCTATGGAGATCCCTATTGTAACTGTGTTAAACATAGGGGAGACTCTCATCCCATGTATGCAAATTCTTAGAGTTGTACATGTGTAGTATGTGCACAATCATCCAATTGACAACCTCTGTTTGGCCATCTATTTTGGGGTGCAAAGAAGTGGATTTAGTGAGCTTGGTATCCAACAATGACCAAAGACTCGACCAAAAGGTGTTGAGGAAATTGTTGTCCCAGTTGGAGATGATTGTCTGTGGTATCCCAAAATGGATCCACACTCATTCGAAGAAGAGCTTGGCAGTATCTGCCATTGTGATGTTATTCTTGCAGGTTGTGAGGATGACCATCTTTGAAAACCGATCAACGACCACAAATACACAATCATTTCCTTGCTTGGTGGATGGAATGCCAGACATGTAATCCATCGAGATGGATTCCAAAGGATTCTTAGGGATAGGGAGAGGGGTGTATAAGCCTTGCTTCTTGATGGTTGGCTTGGAAATGGCACATGCAGTGTAATATTTGATATACTTGCTAACGTCTTGTCAAAGTTTTTGCCAATAAAAATGTTTTTGGAGAATGAACACAATTTTCTCCATGCCAAAATGTCCTGCCATATGACTATAGTGGGATTCCAAAATATTCTTTGCACGCTATCTTGCAGGAACAAAGAGATGTCCCAGATGGAATAAAAGTCCATCTTAAATGTAAAAATCGAAGGCAGTCATGCATGTACCCAAGAGATGATAGGTGGTGGCGAAGTTCAGATCTCGTTGATAAAGTTAGGGCCACTCAGATGCCTCATGTCCATAGGAATGAAACACAGTGGTGAGTGCAACCACAAGAGGTCGAATGATGTAGTCAACAACACGATTTGTGCTCACTGTCTTATACTTGATGTTGAGATGGAATTGCTACAGGTAGGTGGACTACTTATGATGGCGGTCATTCTCCAACTTCCCTTGTGTCTATATGAACTGCAAAGGCTTGTGATGAGTGTGGATGATGGTCTCCTTTCCTAGAATGTAATGTTTCCATTGACGACAGGCTTGTACAATGGAATACATTTCCTTGTCATAGGCAGGGTATTTCTGGATAGTATCTAAGAGTGTCTCACTATGGTATGCCATCGAATGACCGTGCTGAGTGAGAACTGCACCTACAACATAGTAAGATGCATTAGTCTCAATATCAAATGGTTGTTGCAGATAGAGAAAGGAGAGTACTGGAGATGAGAACAAGCGATGCTTTAGATCATAAAATTCTTGCTGTTGTTCCTTCCCCCACATAAAAGTTTCCTTGCCACCACCCTTGGTCACGTGGTTGAGGGCCCATGCAATATGGGAGAATCCCATCATGAACCATCGGTATAAGTTGGCCAGTCTAAAGAATCTCCGAAGCTTGGTTCGTGTGGTCGGGGTTGACCAGTCACAGATGACTTGGATCTTAGCAGGACCAACATGAACCCCATGCTCATCAATAATGTAGCTGAATTATTGGACCTTGTTCATGCCAAAGGAACATTTTTCCAATTTGGCATATAGCTTGTGTTGTTGCAGTGTGCTCAAAACCTGTTGAATATGCCGCATGTGCTCCTCCCAAGTTCTGTTGAAGATGAGGATGTCATCCAAATATACCACCACAAAAGAGTTGGTGAAGGGTCTTAATATATCATCCATCAACCTCATGAAAGCGATTGGTGCATTTGTTAAGCCAAAGGGCATGAACAACCATTCAAAGAGACCTTATTTAGATTTGAAAGTTGTCTTCCATACATCAGTTGGTTCAATGGAAACCTGGTGGTATCAAGAGTTTAGGTCAATCTTGCTGAAGAAATTCCCCCCCTTGAGTTGGTCAATAAGGTCATCAATATTGGGAATTGGGTACTAGTTCTTGACTCTGATTTTGTTTAATGATCGGTAATCAATGCAGATTCACCAGGTCTCATCCTTATTTTTCACCAGTACAATAGGGATTCCACAAGGGGAGGAGTTGGGTGTGATGTGCCACTTTTGAAGAAGCTCTTGGATTTGATGCTTTATTTCATCATTTTCCATCAGTGAGCGATGATATATTGATCCATTAGGTAGAGGTGCACCAAGGTTTAGATCAATTGGATGCTTGACTTGGCAGTGCATCGATACCCTAGTAGGTGAGGAGATGTCACTTATATGCAAGCTACATTTCTATTTGAATGTATATATGAAAAAAATTGGGGTATTTGAGCACTAGATGTCACTTAGAGTAATTGATACCCTATTTGGTGTGTAGGGTATGGAAAATATTGGTGAAATCTAATACTATCTGGTCCCTTTCTTGATGTAGGGTGGTCGATCTGGTGTACTAGTCCTCGTAGCTTCCAACATGGTAGTACTGTAATTGAATGGAATCCTAGAAGAAATCCCAAGTAGGGGAAACCATAAATATTGCAGATTACTCTATGGCCCTTTGCTCAGAGTAAGTATGCCACCAATCCTTAACACGGGGGACGAAGTTGAGGAGTGAAAAAGTAATATTTTCCCGATCAGAAAAATTGTGGACCAAAAAATACCCTTTGAGCAGATTCAACCATTTATCTACAACATCCATATCTATCAGTCCTTCAAATAATGGAATATAAAAATTTACCCATACCTTGAAGGGGGTTGCATGACCACTTCATGAAGATGCTTCTCTTGTGGGAAACCACTGAAGGATCTACGCAAAGTTGTCCATCAATTCATTTGTTGGCACATGGGCAGACCTAGGGTTCAATACTCAAGAGTGCACCAACAAGCCTTAAATACTAGCCCTTTCACCAACACCTGCGAAGAAGATGTAGTCTCACATAAAGTATCTATAGGGGGTTGTAGGACACAGGTGTCTACAACCAGAAGGAATGCAAAGTGGATTTAAAGAAACAACACACAACAACCTAGTATTCTTCATCTTCCTTAAACCTACTGCGCAAGTTATACTTCAGATCTAACACAATATCACAATAGCAGCATATCAAATGACAGAGAGCACAACATCAATCACACATAACACAAGATATACGTGGTTCACCCTCTCTCTAGGGATACGCCCACAAAGCTGTGCTTTATAATATATTAAGATGAAAGCATACAGTTCTTGTCTATGCTCTTAGCTAGCAGATATTATCTCTTCTCCTCTCTTTCTCCCTCTCCCTACACCCCCAGTTGTAGGGTCGATCTTTGTACCCAGCTGAATATATTACAATACCATAAGGCTCCTGCACTCAACACTTCTCTCTCACACAATAGTACTCACTCGATCACACAACAACAATGAATCTCAACCAACCTAGCACCAACCCATCCCAGGTCCTTTAGACCTTTATTTATACATTACAATCACTCACCAACATTCTTAGGTTGAGACCTAAGTGTCAAAAACCCTAGATACCAAAACCCTAGGTGTCTAAAAACCTAGGTCAACTTGACCTGCGTTTTCAGGGCTTCACCAGCCTATCTTTCCTTCCTTCTCACGCGGTGCTCAAAAGCATCCAACGATGGATTTTTCTGCTTGCTGAGTTGTCCATGATCCATCTTCCTTGCTGATTTGTCATCCTCGGTCTCCTTGTCCAATGACTTGATTTCTCTTGCTTTCCTCCATCTTTTCTGCTCTTCTTCTCACTTCGACCCAGTATCGGTCATTGTGTCTTCCGCACAATTTACATTTCTTCTTTTCTTCCTTAACCTTCTCTTACTTCCATACCCAAGGGCCAACAATCCCCCAACACTCACTTGTGACTTGTCCCGAGGCACTTCAGATATGATTCTTCTGTTTTACTTTGATTTCAGGCTACTTAGGATAGCCTGTGCTTTCAGCTCTATGCCTCCCTTCCTTCCTTGTGCAGAATGTCTTTTTTGTGTCTGGTACCCAGTTTCAACTGCACTTGGTATCTAGACCCTTTTCCTCATGATTTTACTGGGAGCTACGAGGCAACTAGTTGTCATAATACAATTTCAACCGGCTCCCGTTCATCAACCTTTCCTTCCATTCTTCATTCAAAGTCTTCAACTGTGAAACTCCTCCTTTCGTAATATAGACAATCTGATATGGCCCAAGCCAATGCATTTTGAACTTCCCTAGATTCTTCATGAACTTACTGTCATATACCAATACCATATCTCCTTGCTTGAATGCTTTCTTCTTGATATGCCTGTCATGGTAGGCCTTTTCTCTTTCCTTCTGAACTTGCTAATGGAATCCTACAATAAATTTGTCTTCTTCGAGTTCAACCAACTGTTTGAGCCTCTCTTGAACAACACCAGTGTCATCCATATCTATAAAGGCTGCAATTATCAGACTAGGAACCAAATATTCCATGTGTACAACTGCTTCTAGGCCATAAACCAACTTAAAGGGAGTTTGCATGGTCATCTTCTTGCAAGTGGTTCTATAGGCCCATAACATTGCTGGTAATCTCAGGTCCCAGTCATCCCTATTCACATTGCAAATATTCATCAACGTTGTCTCCAATATCTTATTGAATGCTTCAACTCTCCCATTTTCTTATGGATGATATGGCGTGCTCTTATGATGGTGAATTTCAAATTCCTGAGTCAAGGATACAATGGTATTGTTAATAAAATGTGTGCCTTGATCGCTCATCAGGGTCTTCAAGCATCCAAACCTAGTTATGATATCAACAAATATGAAGTGCGCAACTATAGTTGCACTACATTCCTTGACTTCTCTTGCTTCGACCCATCTGGTCAAGTACTCTGTCGCAGTGATTATGTATCTAGCTCCTGTGCGCTTTCCTTGTGGGTTTATAGGTCCCACAAAGCCAATGGACCATTTCTCGAAGGCTTGTAAGGTTATCTTGGGTGATAATGACATTTCATCTCTTCTGGATGGTTTTACAACTCTTTGGCATACATCGCAGACTCTATAATAATCCTTAGCATCTCTGTGTAAAGTAGGCCACCAAAGGCCAGCTCTAAGAACCTTCTGCATTGTTGCTTTCCCTGCGCAGTTTCCTCCTGCAATGCCTTCATGGGCTTCAACGAGGATCAATGGTCACTTTGATTTCATAACACACCTCCTCAATATCTCATTAGGTCCCATCTTGTATATCTGTCCAACTATAAGTGAAAAATATACAGTGTGCACTACCAACTATTTCTTTTGAATAACCGTTTAGTCACTAGGTGCCATTCCCGTTGACAGGAACTGTACTATCTTCGTGAAGTGATCATCAACCTTCCTGATTTCTAGAATTTGTGCATACGATATTGTATCCTCCAAACTAGTAGGTTCCTCTTCGTGTTCCAACCTCGATAAGTGGCCAGGACCTTTGTTCATCCTTCCTGGTTTTACCACAATCTCAAAGTCATATTCCTGAAATAGCAGGATCCATCTGCATATCCTCCCCCCCAACATTGGCTTGTTGACTAGGTATTTCAGCATAGAGTGATCAGTGAACATTTTAAAATGTCCTCCCAGCAAGTAGTGGCGGAACGTCTGCATCGCATACACCATGGATAAACCTTCCCTTTCATTGGTGGTGTAATTAATCTCAGCTGTGGATAGCTTCCTGCTAGCAAAGGCTAACGGGTGGTCGATGTCTCCTGTTCCTGGTTGTTCTAACACTGCTCCTAATGTGATAGAATATGCATGGACATGCACATGGAATTCCTTTCTCCAATCCAGGAAAACCATAATAGGTGTAGTAACCATTTTCTGTTTTAGTGTGTCAAAGATCTGCTGGCATTGTTTTGTCCACTAAAACTTACAATATTTTTTCAAAATCTTCTCCATGGGTTTTGTAATATGGGAATATCCTTTAATGAACTTCTTGTAGTATCCAATATGTCCCAATGTAGTGCACAACTATTTTACTGAAGTAGGAGGGGGCAGATCGACTATAATGGAAATCTTAGATGGATCCACCAACAATCCTGCTTGCATACAATATGACCTAAAAACACTCTAAAGGGTGAAAATAAGATGCACTTCTTCAGGTTTAAGGCAATCTGACATTGCCTGCACTTGTCCAACATTAGCCCGAGACATTCAATATGATTCCTCAAAATACTGAAAATAGTCCAATCATTAAAGTAGTCTTCTAGAAATGTATGTAGAAACTCCTTGAATGCTTCGACCACCACCCTAGAAAATATTGTTGGTGCATTCTTCAATCATAACGACATCATTGTATACTGGTAAGATCCCCATTGTGTTGCAAATGCGGTCTTATGGAGATCTTCCTTGGAAATAATGTTTTGATGGTATCCCAAAAATCCATCGGTGAAGGAGTAGACCTCCTGTCCTCCTACGTTGTCTAGAACTTCGTCAGTGAATGGTGTAGGGAATGGGTCTTGCAAACATGCATCATTTAACTTCCTGAGATCTACCCAAATACTTATTTCTCCAGTCTTCTTATCCTGCACCACCATAGGGCTTATCCATTCTGACTCTTCAACGGGTTCTATGATTCCTTATTCTAACATTCCACCTAGTTAAGTCTTCACTTTTTCCTTATATTTTGGGTTCAATCCATAAGGTATTTGTTTGACTGGACTTGCATATGGTTTTAAGCAAATTTTCATCTCTCCCATGGGCCCTTTAATGCCCTTCATATCAGTGAAATTGGTTGGAAACAAGCCCTGATATTCATGCAGTAACTCTGTGATCTTATCAATAGTGGTAGGATCCCAATAATCTCCAACATTAGCAAGCTTCGGTGTTTGTTCTATTCCAATGTTGACTTTCTTGATTTTAATTGGCTGTCCAATGAAAGGTATCTCAACTCCTGGTCCTTCTATGTCACTTTGCCCTTCTGTTTCGACGATGTTCACCTTCCTAGGATCATCATATTCATCAGCATTGATATTATAACAACCTTGCAGTTTCTGAAGAGGCATAGTCCATTCATCCTCTTCTTTCTCCAAAGGGAGACTAGGTGCCTCCTTGAACACTTTCTGTCTTACAATCTATAATACTTGATCCATTGTAGGATATTGGCTTTCAAATAAGAAGGTAGTTAAAAAGTTTTGGGTCATACCTTCCCAATTTGTAGTGATGAGGCACAATTCTTCTTGAAGGTACCAATTGATAGGGGTTGTGTCTAGTGTGTTGATGAATTTATGCACCCACTTCTCTTGAGGAACGCTTCTCTAGGGTTCCTCGCAACTTCGCACATGGTCTTTCAAAAAAATCCAACCTGTGTGTATAACTTCACATCCTTCTACTTGCTTTGAGAACCACGCTGTCATCAAAGTGCAACATTGTATCCAGTCTATAATGTTGTGTTTGTGTGTCCCCCACAACCTTGCTAGAGTGGCTTTCAAGGCCTCGTCCAGTGCCAACAATATTTGTTGTACTGGTACAATTTCTTCAAATTCCATCAAGAACGATTCTAAATGATTTAAACCATAAAAGGTGGGAAAGTTACTTATTGTTGTGCCAATCCAACGAACTTATCTAGTCAATCTAGCACACCTTCTAGTAGATACTTCATACATTTTGTTTTGCCAGTTCTCCAGTGATTCTTCCAAATCTGATGAGAATGTGCTCTCACTTTGCCAGCTTAAATTCCCATATGTTGTAGGATTAATGTAATCCTGTTGTTTGGCTGTCAATTTGTATATGTTTTCTAACTCATATGTGCAGTCTTCTTCTTGGATGGGCTCTGTGTATTTGGGACCTTCATCAGGGTCCAAAGGTGCAATGACCCTAAGGCCATCACCTTCAAACATCATCCTTCTTTTCTTTAAATCAAACATAGTGGAATTGTTGAAATCCTAATCAATTCCCAACAGCGCATGGTAAGGGAAGCTATCATCAACTATCTCAATGACCTCGAAGTCCACAAATGTTATGACCCCATCAATGTCTACATGGACTTGTTCCAATCTTCCAAAGGGATCACAGATCGCTGATTGGCCATCCTAATCCTGATAGGGGAATAGATCAAATCAGGTTTTCCCATCAGTGCCCAGGTCTGCTTCATCATGACATTGACTTCTGACCCTAAGTCAAGGACGACGTAGTCTATATCATACTCTCCAATTTGAGAATTCATGTGTAATTCTTTATTTTTCCTCCTCTTTTTAGAGATTTGGTGTACTTATCTACTCAGTAAGGGGTCTACCTTACCTAGATCGTATTGTTTATTCAAGTTTTGTAGCTCTTGTACATCACTTTCACCCCGAATCAACTTAATACAAGTATATAATAATTCCATGAGCTTGCTTACCTCTTTTCCTTATTTTGGTAGAGCAGACTGATCGAATGCTAGAGGCATTCCATATTCTCTCACTTCTGGTCGAACCTTTGATAAAGAAACCTAATCTCTTATGAATTCCTTTCTTGCCTCCTCAAACACTTGTTTTTCTTTCTTTGCATCAAAATTTTGGGTCTTCTCTGCAGCTTTCCTAACTCCTGATTCTTCTGTAGTATTTCCCTGGGTCACTCTATCTTCTCCTGTAACAATGCCTCCTCTAGTGATAACAAAGACTTTGGGATATTCTCCTTGAGGTTTTGCTTTGATTAGTTGTATGTGTTGGTTTCCTCCTCGTTTCTCCTGAAGTTTGGCTAATAGAGCAGGGCAATGTTCTATGACATGTTCGAATGAGTTGTAGTAGCTACAAGTGGTACAAGGGTTCTGACAATCCCTTTCAAAGTGTCCTAATTGTGCACAGCTATAACAGATGATGTGTCCTCAACCTCGACCCATACCTCCTCCTCATCCTCATCCTTTGAATCCACCACGAGGGTTGAAGTTTCCTCTTCCCAGGGAATTATACTGTGCAATGCCTCCCTCTTGTTGTACTTCACCTTGAATTTTGTATACATCCCTTGACCTTTCATGCATGAGATCATAAGCTGTACAATCCCTGTCATCATGTCCTACCGACTTACATAATGTGAAATACAAATTTGTGGGTGTCTGGACATATTTTTTCAAATAGTAACATTCACAAGGGTGGTGTCAATTTCTACATACCTCGCACCAAGGCAGGGTAACTTTCTTTAAAGGACTCGGGGCTCCAGATGCCAAATACTCCTGAAAGAGGGGATAGTTCTCCTTTTCATAGCCTTCTGATTTGCATATAATACACCGTATATCTTCTCTTTTATATTTTCCCTTGTCTTTATTCATATCTTTGACCTACAATGATAAGCTAGTTAGCTGATTCAAGATTTGACTCATACCTGAGCTAGATTCTCCCATAGGGGTTGATTCTAGTTTCATGGCGATCTGCAGTGCCTTAGCGCATGAAGAAATATTCTGTTTCATTAGAGGGAATCAGATGTGTGGTAGGAGGGAAACGATGAACCCCTCTTTGTTCTGCTCATTTGGGATCTGAAAACTCAAATGGCCTGTTAGGGTTTTAAACCTCTGATCAAACTCCCACACAGGTTCAACTGTTCTTTACCTGATTTCTTTTAGTTATGTAATGCACTGTGACTTTGACTTGGGTTTCTTGAATTTTGCAATCAATGCAGTTTTGATCTATTTTAGTGGTTTGGGCTGGGCAACCTCTTGGACAAACTTCATGTACCAGCTCAGTGCACGGTCTCTCAGGGTAGTGATGAACTAAGCTCATTTAACAGCTTCGCCCGTGATATTCTTAATACTCCATACAACTTCACATAGGAACCAATGTTTCTTAGGATCTTCAGATCCATCTCCCTTAAAGGTGGGTAACCTCATCTTGTCAGCCATAGATCTTCCTAGGTTTCCTGACTAAATAGGTACTGAGCTACTTATTCTAGTGCTTTGATAACTTAGGTTACTCTAGTTACTTAATGCTGCTGAAACAACATGAGGAGTAATACTACTTACTTCAATGTTCTGCGCAGTTCCTGAAGTTTCTGGCTCTTCTCGACGAGGTTCTTCAATATTTTCTTCCCTTGGTCCAATAGATCCTGACTGTTCTTCACTCAATAGCTCTTCCTCTTCCCCACTATAGAATCCTTCTTCCTGTAGAAGAGGTTCTTGATCTCGCTTAAACAAGTTCGCCAAAGGAACTTCTCTGAATATCCTTCCATTGCGTGTGTGTTTGATCTCTGTGTCACTGCTGTTGTCTGAATTCTTTAACATTAGCTCTTCAATCTGACCCACTATTGTATCTTCAAGATGTTTTTCTCATGCAATAACATCTTGATCTTCAACTTCAGAAAATGTAAAAATTTTCCTCTAGGTCCCTTAAAGAAATATCTCCCTTCTTGGCTATATGACTCTACTATGTCAATAGAAAACTTGGTGATATAACCTCCAATGGTACTATCAAACTAGTGATCCACTGCTCTTGACACGATGTTATCAACTCTCTTAACCTTCTTGATCAACGTCGACGTCCAAACCACAAGTGGCTTATATCTGATCTAGAACTGGGTATCTGCTAATCCGGCTAACCACTCGTATAGCTCCTTATGAATCCCTCCAAAGAAAATCTCGTGTATATCAGTAAATATATACCTTCCCAACCAATCCTCTGTACTAATATTAGGGTTCTTGTTCTAGGCTTCAACTAAGTCCTTTTCTTGATCTTCTATCCACTTCTAAATCTTTGTCTTCGATGGAAACCACCTTGACATTCCCTCAAGAAGATCTCGGTCCCGACAATGGAACCGTTTGTTGGCATAGGGGTAGACCTAGGGTTCAATACTCAAGAGAACACCAACAAGCCCTAACTATTGGCCCTTTCAGCAACACCTATGAAGCAGATGCAGTCTCACCCGAAGTAGCTATAGGGGGTTGTAGGACACATGTGTCTACAACCAGAAGGAATGAAAAGTGGATTCAAATCAACAACGCACAACAACCTAGTATTCTTTATCTTCCTTAAACCTACTGTGCAAGTTATACTTCATATCTAACACAATATCACAATAGCAACATATCAAATGACAAAGAACAAAACATCAATCACACATAACACAATATATACGTGGTTCACCCTCTCTCTAGGGCTACATACTCGGAACTGTGCTTTATAATATATTAAGATGAAAGCATACAGTTCTTGTTTATGCTCTTAGATAGCAGATATTCTCTCTCCTCCTCTCTTTCTCCCCCTCCCTACGCACCCAGCTTTAGGGTCGATATTTGCACCTAGCTGAATATCTTACAATACCAAAAGGTTCCCGCAATCAACACTTCTCTCTCACAAAATAGTACTCACTCAATCACACAACAACAATGACTCTCAACCAACCTAGCACTAACCCATACCAGGTCCTTTAGACCTTTATTTATACATTACAATCACTCACTGACATCCTTAGGTTGATACCTAAGTGTTAAAAACCCTAGATACCAAAACCCTAGGTGTCTAAAACTCTAGGTCAATTTGACCCGCATTTTCAGGGCTTCTCTAGCCTATCTTTCCTTCCTTCTCATGCAGTGCTTGAAAGCATCCAAAGGCGGATTTTTTCGCTTGCTGATTTGTCCATGATCCATCTTCCTTATTGATCTGTCATCCTTGGTCTCCTCATCCAATGAATTGCTTTCTCTTGCTTCCCTCCATCTTTTCTTCTCTTATGCTCACTTCGACCCAACATCAGTCACTGTGTCTTCCACGTAGTTCACATTCCTTCTTTTTTTCCTTAATATTCACTTACTTCCATACCCAAGGGCCAACAATATCAGGCTTCATGAAGGGGGTTGCATGACTGCTTCATGAAGATGCTTCTCTTGTGGGTAGCTGCTGAAGGATTTGAGCAAAGTTGTTCATCAATTCATTCCTTTGTCGTGGAAGGGATTCCTCAAGCAACATTTTAAAAGTATATCTTGCTCCATAATATTTCTTTTCATCCCCCATGGGTTGTTGTCGGGCTCAACGCGATCAATATTTCAACGAATCGATTGGTTTGAGTCCCAACTTATTGTACCGAGATCTTGTCGAGGACATGCATGAAGAAAAATAAATGAAGAAAAGACCGCTCTGATACCACTAATACATATTTAGGAGTGGGACGAACTAATTAAAATAATGAATATAATAAACATAGAGATATGAAGAAAAACACATATATCCAGTGAACAATATCTTCTATTGAATAAATGAAATAGGTTGAAACTGTAAAATTGTTGAAGTGAAACACTTGCTTGAATGTTGGTAGCTATCTCTGAGAAGATATGTGGATACTACGTGCATCATCTGAGAAAAATAATCACAATGAGGCTCCAAAGGAATTTTAAATATTACTAATGAATAAAAAACCCTAGACATCCAAAACCCTAACCCTAGGAGATGAAATGCCAAAAGTTATGTGGGCCCCTATGGGTTAGTTGATACCTCAACTTCCCGAGGTCGTAAATTTTGCATACGAACTCCTTTTTAGGAATGTTATATCCCGTTGGAAAGGTATTTTCGAAAAATACACATTACACCATCAATCTCAAAGTCTACCTACAGTTTTACTACGACGAGCCAAAATAAAACTGTTTAGGGCCCCAAAAAGGCCCTGGAAGTACAAAAAGATGTGTTCACATGAAAACATACAAAATAATCCTATTGGATTAGGTGGGAGGCCACCAGTAGCCACCTGGAATATGTACATGGCTTCATACAGCCCCAAAAGTGTAGAACCCACAATTACAAATAAGTACAAAAGAACGTGCTGAACTAAAAAAATTCAAGAGGAGCCAGTTGGAATAGGTGGGTGGCCACCAATATCCACTTGGATTAGGTTCACCAATCCTACTGGGCACCATTTGAATCATCAACCCATTGAATATTAGCATGCATCACAATTATTTTCTTAGTCAGCATCAATTCACCATGTCACCGCAGGGTGCTTAGGCTTTCACGACTAGAGGATGACAATACTCCCTCTCCTATAGTCCAATTTAAATTAGTTAATTAATATTTCATAGAATACCATTCGTTGGTAATTAATTACTTAAGATTCATTAAGGATAATTATTCTACACAAGTTAATTATCCTGTAATTTATTTTTTCTTAGCCTAATACTCATGGCCTAGTAATTACTGAGGTTTTTACTTTCTCTTCGCTCCCCCTTGAAGTAGTTTACCACTAACTCAATAAATTACTCATATGATAATTATGAGTAATTATATTATAACAAAATGAGATTAATTTATTCGTAATATACTTAAGTTGACTATCCTCAATTAAGGTATATAATTCAGTTCTCCCTGGCACATAACTCCATGCCAAATTTTCACGTAATTTAACATATATAAATATATGCATATTTATTTATTTACTGGGAAACATGATTAACTATATTCAACCTAATATTTATTATTAAAAATTTCCCTTTTATTAATTATATTATAATATAATTCTATTTAATTATATTATAATATGATTAATTTATATCAAAGGATCACTTAGGATCATTAATATCCATTAAATACCTAAGCCTCCAGACTTCAACGTGGATACCTCATCAGGCTTCTATGAATATACCCAAATCTCTTGAGCGTTGGAATTTCGAAGAGGGTCCCACTTAGGTTAACTTATGGTGCAATATGATATTAATTATATTACATCATGATGTGATGCAGGAGTATCCCCAACAAAGCGCAAGTGGAGGACAACTCAACACCCCAATGCACATTTTGAAGAGTTTTTGAAATTTGAAAGATGGCATATCAATGTAATATCCGAAAAGATTGAAATTAAAGACGATATTAATTTTTTAGGAGGTCGAGCCATCACAAGAGATCGTTGGGGAATGTATTTGCTTTAATGAAGTAGATTGTAGTACAGATTCAAAGCATTTTCTCTTATCTGTCTATCTCGAACATTTATTGTAATAAATCCTTAGTAGTTGAAAGATTTTATTTTGATAGGATAACACCAAGGTAGTTGGAAGGAAAATATCTATGAACCCTCTTGTATAAATAAATGTAATGTATGCTGAAATGAGGCTGCTGAGAGTTGTAGAAGGTTGTTGATAGTTGTTACCATTTTAGCTAAGATTATTTCTGCTGAAGGCTATTGCTATTGAAGCTTATCACAGTTGTATGAGTCCATGTACATATCATTTGAATGAATACAATAGAGAAGTGTCGTTCCACATGTTTGGTGTTGCTATTACTGTGTCTATCTGAATGAATGAATGGTAGGATTTATGTTTACTTGCAAATCTATGTTATTACTTGTTCTTATGGTATGAATGCATTTACATGGTTGAATGTATGAATTTGTGAGATATTAGATAAGTTTCAATTGTTTCTCTTCTACGAGCAAGTGCAAGGAGTGCATAGTGTCCACGAGGTGTGCATTGACAGAGTCTATTTCGACTCAGAAGCTTAGAAGAGATAACGTGAAGCTTTTGTATGCAAGGAGTGCATAAGTTTCTGCAAGGTGTGCATTGACATAGCTTGTTTTGACTTAGAAAGTTCAGGAGGAATAGATGGAAGGTGTGTGTAGGCGGAAATGAACTCAGAGTCATATTGTTCATGAGGAACAATTGAACCATGGCAGGACTACTGCAAGGAGTGCACAGTTGCCTATCAAAATTCAAGTTGAAGGAATCTTGTTGCAAGGTGTGTGCATAATCGATATTTGGTTAAGTATTGAAGAAATCGTTCTAAGAAGTTTAGAGTGTTGAGAAGGAACAAGTCCATGAGAGATAACTTGGAGCTTTGTATGCAAGGAGTGCATATTTTCTGCAAGGAGTGTGTGACAAAGTATTTTGACTAAGGATCTTAGGAGGAGGATCTTAATTTTATTTGCAGGAGAGTGTGAAGAACTGTTGCAAGGTATGCACAGTCGTCCATATAGAAGTTAAGTCATGGAGGAAAACCTATTGCAAGGCATGCACAAGGCAAATTTGGCTAAGTGTCCAAGAAATTCTCTAAGGAGTTATAGGTTTTGAAGGAATAACAAGATCAGAAGAGATAGCGGTGATAAATATTCAATAGGGAGGAGCCCTTTAAGATTTCCTAAATTTACGAGCAAGATTCATTCAGAAGGAAGTGGGATCATTCCAGATCGTCAGATCTGGGAGAGTTGCATGGAGGTTAGCCATGGATCCTTTTAGAACTTCGTGGTTCAGAGGCGTTGAAGTGTTGTAAGAGCGGGGTTTGTGAAGTGATCCTAGCTGTTGGTTGTGAGGAGGATACGTGGTAGAGGATTTGAGAATCTGGGAAATAGAGGTTCAGAGATTGCATGGAGTGAGCGCAATATTCATGAAGTCGCAAAGGTCGAAGTGGAGTTGAATTGTCGTATCCAAGAGGACACATGCCACAGATCCGAGTGTTTAAGAAGAAATGCATTTCAGAGGGAAACGAGGGAAGAAGTTGAAAAACTACTAAAGCCCGAGCAAATATAGACATCCCAATGTATGAAGGAAATTTAGATGCTGAAGAATTTATGGATTTGATAATATCAATGGAAAAGTACTTCGAGTATGAAGACGTTTATGAAGAGAAGAAGGTGAATCATGTTGTCACCAGATTAAAAGGACATGAAACACTGTGGTGGGATGAACTGTAGGATGACAAAAGATGCGAAGGTAAGAAAAAAAGGAAGAATTGGGATAGAATGGTAGCCAAGTTGAAATCTAAATTCACACCCAAGGACTATCAGATAAATCTGTTCAGGAAGTTGGAGAACTTGAGACAAAAGGGGATGACACTGAAAGAGTACACAGAGGAGTTTTACAAGCTAAACATCAGGGTTGGACAGAGAGAGAAAGATGATGAAAATGTTTCTAGGTATATAAATGGCTTGAGATATGAAATCTAGGATTAAATGAGCATGATGATAGTAAGGACAATGGATGACATTTATCAGATTGTGCTAAAGGAAGAGGAGAAGTTGGCTAGAAAGAAGATTCAAAGAAGTAGAGGAATAAGTATAAACATAGGCAAAGGAATTGCCCATGACAAGGCACAAAATCCCAAGGGTGAGACTGAAAAACCACATAGTCACTCAGAAAGAGGAGGAATTTCATGAGGGAGACAAAATGGTGGTAGAAATTCTTTTCCTTGAGGAAGAGGAAGAGGCAAAGGAGGAGAAGTGAATTTTTTTCCCATGGAAAGACAGGACACATGTCTTGGGAATGCCCCAAGAGAAAGAAAGAAGAAGGAGGTGAAGCTCACATTTTGGAAGGGAAGAAGTGGAATTTTGAAGCAGAAGGTGCAGAAGATGGAAGATATTTGATGATGAAGAAGGTTCTCTTGAAGCAAGAGTCAGAGGTTGAAAAACCAGTGCAGAGGAACAATTTGTTCATAATAGCTTGTAAGACTAAGGATAGAGTATGCAAGGTGATAATTGATAGTGGGAGAACTGATAACTTAGTATCCACAGAGATGGTGGAGAAATTGGAGCTGGATACAACTGCACATCCAAGTCCATATAGAGTCTCATGAATGCAGAAAGGCCACCAGGTAATGGTAACTAAACAATGCTTAGTTGAATTTAAGATAGGAGGATATAGAGATGATATTTTGTGTGATGTGATTTCCATGGACATATGCCATGTTTTGTTGAGGAGACCATGGAAATATGACACAAATTCCATTCATGATGGGAGAAGAAATACTTATACTTTGGAGAAAAATGGTAGGACACACATGTTACTTCCAATAGAGGAGAAGAAAGTGAAGGAAGAAGCCAACACAAGTATACTTCTCATGATTGGGAAGGAACTCCTGAGTGAAGTCAAGAAGGAAGATGAGATATAGTTTGTTGTGGTGAGGAAACCAAGAGTTATCCTTACAAGTACTTCTATGGAGGATCTGCATGAATAAATCCATGATTTGTTGGATATTTTTGCTGACATAGTAGTGGATGAGTTACCGAGATCATTGCCACCCATAAGAAATATCAACCATCACATTGATCTAATACCAGGATCAAGTTTTTTGAACAAATCAACGTACATATTGACACCTCAAGAGAATGAGGAGGTAAAGAGAAAAGTCCAAGATTTGATGGACAAGGGATTGGTCAGAGAAATATTGAGTCCATGCACAATACCAATTGTGTTAAGTTCGAAAAAAGATGGATGATGGAGAATGTGTACAGACTCAAGAGCCATAAACATGATCACCATGTTGGCCCTTGGTTATGGAAGGTTGCGAAGATTAAGGAAAGAAGCATGAAGTGAAAACTGTGTGGAAGGAACGTTGACTAAGATCAGGTCGAAGTGGTCAAAGAAACAGAAAAGAAGGAGAGAAGTATAGGAGAACGAGCCGTTGGATAAGAAGATTGAGGAAAACAGATCAACAAGGAAGATGGATCATGGAAAAATCATCAAGTAGTAAAAATCCACCAATGGATTCTTTGGAGCACCTCTAGGAAAATAGGAAAGATAGGCTGGCAAAGCCCTAAAAACGGAGGTCAAGTTGACCTAGGGTTTTGGTATTTAGAGTTTTGACACCTAGGTTTCAGCCTAAGGTTGTCTGATAGTCATTGTATAAATAAAGGTCAAGAGGACTTGAGATGGGTTCAATTATGTTATGATGGAGGATTGCTATTATTTTTGAGAGAGAAGTATTGTGTTGTGAGAGCAGTCTGTGTTGTAAGATCTTCAGCTGGGTGTGAAGATCAACCCTGCAACTGGGTGCGCAGGGAGGGGAGAGAAGAAGAGAAATAAAGAGAGATCTACAAGCTAAGAGCGCATATAGAACTGCATATTTTCCTATAATATCAAGAAACACAGTTTTGTGGACGTATCCCTAGAGAGAGGGTGAAACACATATATCTTGGCGTTATGTGTGATTGTTGTTGATTATCTCTATTATTTTATATGTTGTTATAGAGTTTTTTTGTTAGATCTGAGATATACTGTGTGAAGTAGGTTTAATTTAGTAAATAATATCTAGATGTTGTGTTGTTGTTGTTTTGGACCCACTTTGCATTTCCTCTAGTTGTAGACACCTGTGTCCTGCAACTCCCTATTGCTACTTTGGGTGAGACTACATATTCTTTGCAGGTGTTGCCAAAAGGGCCAGTAGTTAGGGCTTGTTGGTCTATTGTTAGAGATGAACCCTGGGTATGCCCCTGTGCCAACAAATGGTTATGTTTCTGGGACCGGGAGCTTCTTGAGGGAATGTCAAAGTGGTTTCCATCGAAGATAGAGATTCAAAATTGGATAGAAGAACAAGAAAAGGACTTCGTAGAAGCATAGAACAAGACCCTAATCTCAACATAGAATATTGGCTGGGAAGGTATATATTTACTGATACACACGATATTTTCTTTGGAGGAATTCATAAGGAGCTATACGAGTGGTTAGCCAGATTGGCAGATACCCAGTTTGAAATCAGACTCATACCACCTATGGTTTGGACATCGACGTTGATCAAGAAGGTTAAGAGAGTTGATAACACTATGTCAAGAACAGTCGATCACTGGTTTGATAGCACCATTGGAGGGTACATCACCGAATTTTCTATTGATAGAGTAGAGTCATATAGCCAAGCAGAGAGATATTTCTTTAAGGGGCCGAGAGGAAAATTTTTACACTTCTTGAAGTTGAAGATCAAGATGCTATTGCATGAGAAGAACATCTTGAAGATATAGTAGTGGGTCAAATTGAAAAGCTAATGTTCAATAATTTAGACAATGACAACAACATAGAGGTTGGACATACGCATAGTGGGAGAACATTTAGAGAAGTTCCTCTGGTGAACTTATTTGAGTAGAATCACAAACCACCAACACAGGAAAAATGGTTCTACGGTGGAGAAGAAGAAGAGTTATTGAACGAGGAACATTCAGAGTCCCCTAGGGCATAAGAAAGGAAGATTGAAGAACCTCGTTGAGAAGAGTTAGAAACTTCAGGAACTACGTCGACTCCCAAAGTAAGTACTATTACTCCTCCTGTTGTTTTAGCAACATTAAGTAACTAGAGTAGTCAAAGTTATCAGAGTACTTAGAGCACTGTTATAAGCATTTCATCACATAGTCAGCTAGGAAACTTAGGAATATCTATGGCAGATGAGATGAGGTTACCCACCTTTAGGGGAGATGGATCTGAAGATGTTGATCAACATTGGTTCTTATGGGAAGCTGTGTGGAGTATTAATAATGTCACCGACAAAGATGTTAAGAGAGATCAATTTAGTACTACCCTAAGAGACTGCGCATTGAGCTGGTACATGAAATTTGTCTAAATATTTGCATATCCAAAACTGATGAACGAGATTAATACTGCGTTGATCGCTGAATTCAAAAAACCCAAGTCAGAATCACAATGCATTACAGAGTTGAAAGAAATCAAGCAAAAGGTAGTTGAACCTGTTTGGGAGTTTGATTAGAGGTTTAAGACCTTGACAAGACGGTCGAGTTTTCAGGTCCCAAATGAGCAAAACAAAGAGTGGTTCATTACTTCCCTCTTACCACACATTAGAGTCCCTCTGATGCAATAGAAGATCGCTTCACAAGCTGAGGCGCTGAAGATCACCATGAAACTAGAATCAACCCCTATGGGAGAATCCAACTCAGGTATGAGTCAAATTTTGAGTCAGTTAACTAGCTTATCTCTCTAGGTTGTAGATATGAAGAAAGATAAGGGAAAAGATAAAAGAGAAGATATCTGGTGTATCAGATGAAAATCAGAGGGTCATGATAAGGAGCATTGTCCTCTATTCCATGAGTACTTGGCTTCAGGATCACCAAGCCCTTTGAAGCAGGTTACTGTACCTTGGTTTGAGGTATGTAGAAATAGACATCGCCTCGGTGAATGCTATTACATGAAAAAATATGTTCAGACACCTACCAACCTTTACTGCACATTCTGTAAATTTGTGGGAAATGATGAGAAAAACTGTAGAGCTTATGACCTCTTGCATGAAAGATAAAGAGACACATATAGAATTCAATGCAAATTACATCAAGAAGGAAATACTACACAATTTAATTCCCTAGGAAGAGGAAACTTCAACCCTTGTGGTGGATTCAGAGGAAGAGGACAAGGAGGAGGTATGGGTCGAGGTTGAGGTCAAATCATTTGTTATAACTGTGCACAACCAAGACATTTAGAAAGGGTCTGTCAGAACCCTTGTACCACTCACATCTACTGCAACTCATTTGAACATGTCATCAAAGATTGTCCTATGCTGTTAGCCAAACTTCAGGAGAGACGAGGAGGAAACCAACAAGTACAATTAATTTCAGCAGAACCTCGTGGAGTGGATCCTAGAGTCGTTGTTATCACTAGAGGAGGCGCTGCTGAGTCTATCAAAGACTACAAATGAATCAGGGTTCAGAAGAACTACAGGGAAGACACATGATTTTGATCCAAAGAAAGAGAAATAGACATTTGAGAAAGCAATAAAATAATTTGAGAGAGATCAGGATTCTTCATCCAAGGCTCAACCATAAGTAAGAGATTGTGGAATGCCTCTAGAATTTGATCAGTCTACCTCACCCAGAGAAGGAAAATAGGTAAGTAAGATTATGGAATTCTTATGCACTTGCATTAATTTGATTAAGGATGAAAGCATTGTACAAGAGCTACAAACGTTGATCAGACAATATGAGCTAGGAAAAGTAGATCCCTTACTGAGTAGATCAATACATCAAGTATCCAAAAAGAGAAGGACAAATAAGGAGCTACACCTTAATGATCAGATTGGAGATTATGATATAGGTTATGTGGTCCTTGACTTAGGATCAAAATTCAAAGTTATGATGAAGCATACCTGGGCACTGATGGGAAAACCTAAGTTAATTTACTCCCCTATCAGGCTTAGCATGGCTAATCAGTAGGCAGTAAGCCCCTTTGGGATACGAGAGCATGTCCCTATGGACATCAATGGGGTAAGAACATTTGTGGACTTCGTGTTGATTGAGATAGTTGATGATAGTTGTTCTTATCGTACATTGTTAGGAATTGATTGGGCTTTCAACAATTCCACTGTTGTTGAATTAAAGAAAATAAGAATGACGTTTGAAGGTGATGGCCTTAGCATCATTGCACCTCTGGATCCTGATGAAGGTCGTAGATACACAGAGCTCATCAAAGAAGAAGACCATGCATGCGAAATAGAAAATATATACAAATTGACCGCAAGACAACAAGATTACATTAATCCTACAACAGATGGGAATTTAAGCCGGTGAAGTGACAACGCATGTTCATCAGACTTAGAAGAATCTCTAGAGAACTTGTAGAACAAAATATATGAATTTTCTACCCGGAGGTGTGCTAGATTGACCAGGGAAGTTCATTGGATCGACACAGAAGTAAGCAATTTCCCCACATTTGATGGTTTAAATCATTTAGAAACATTCTTATTAGATTTTTAATAAATTGTATGAGTACAACAAATATTGTTGGAACTGGATGAGGCTTTGAAAGCAACTCCATCAAGATGGTGGGGAGCACACAAATAGGACATCGTGGACTGGGTGCAATGTTTCACTTTGATGAAAATACGATTCTTATATCAGATAGAAGGATGTGAAGTTAGATACACAAGTCACAACTATTCGAAAGACCATGTACATAGTTGTGAGGAAGCCTGGAGCAGTATTCCTCAAGAGAAGTGGGTGAATAAATTCATTAACACGCTGGATACAACACCTATCAATTGGTATCTACAAGAATAGTTGAGCCTCACCACTGCATATTAGCAAGGTATGACTCAGAATTTCGTAGCTACATTTTTATTTGAAAGTCAACACCCTACAATAGATCAAGATTTACAAGTTGTAAGATAGAAAGTATTTGAGGAGGCACCTAACCTCCCTCTGGATCAAGATGAGGATTAATGGACTACACCTCTTCAGAAATTACAAGAATGTTACAATATCAATGCTGATGAAGACGATGATCCTAGGAATGTGAACATCGCAGAAATAGGACATGGAGAGATAGAAGGACCAGGAGTCGAACTACCTTTTATTGGACAACTAATTAAAATCAGGAAAGTCAATATTGGGATAGAGCAAGCACCTAAGATGGCCAACGTTGGAGATTATTGGGATGATGCCACTATTGATAAGATCACAAAATTACTGCATGAATATCAGGACTTGTTTCCAACCAAGTTCACTGATATGAAGGGCATTAAAAGACCCATGGGAAAGATGAAGATTCCCTTGAAACCAAATGCAAGGCCAGTCAAATAGAGACCCTGCAAATTGAATCCCAAATATAAGAAAAATTTTAATATTTAATTAGACAAAATGTTAGAAGCAGGAATCATTGAACTTGTTGAAGAGTTGGAATGGATTAGCCTTATGGTTGTTCAAGACAAGAAAACAGGAGAGATCAGAATCTGTGTGGACCTGAGAAAACTGAATGATGCATTTCTACATGATCCCTTCCCTAATCCATTTACTGATGAAGTGTTAGATAATGTGGGAGGACAAGGAGACTACTCCCTCACCAATGGATTTTCAGGTTATCATCAGATCAGGATTGCCAAGGAAGATTTCCACAAGACCACATTTGCAACATAATGGGGATCCTACTAGTACATAGTGATGCCTTTTGGATTGAAGAATGCACCAGCCATATTTTCTAGGGCGGTGGTCGAAGAATTCAAGGAGTTTTTACATAAATTCCTGGAAGCCTATTTTGATGATTGGACTATTTTTAGCTTATTGCGGTATCATATTGAATGTTTAAGACTAATGTTGGATAAGTGCAGGCAATGTCAGATTGCCCTGAACCTAAAGAAGTGCATATTCTTTTCACCCTTTCGAGTGTTGCTGGGGCATATTGTGTGTAAGTAGGGGTTGCTGGTAGACCCATCCAAGATTTCCATTATTGTTGATATACCCCCTCCTACTTCAGTTAGACAGCTGTGCACTGCGCTGGGACATACTTGATACTACATGAAGTTCATTAAGGACTATGCACAAATTATAGCACCTATGAAGAATATTTTGAAAAAAGATTGTCAGTTTCAATGGACAGAAGAATTCCAGTAGAGCTTTGACACATTGAAACAAAAAATGGTTACTGCGCCTATTCTGGTTTTTCCAAATTGGAGTAAGGAATTTCATGTGCATGTCAATGCATCATCTATTTCACTAAGAATAATGTTAACACAACCAGGAGCATGAGATATTGACCATCCATTAGCCTTTGCTAGCAGGAAGCTATCTACAACTGAGATAAACTACACTACCACCGAGAGAGAAGGTTTAGCCATGGTGTACACGTTGCATAAGTTTTGACACTACTTGTTGGGAGGACATTTTAGGATGTTCACTGATCACTTTGCATTGAAATACCTAGTCAACAAGCTAGTTTTGGGGGGAAGGATACGCATATGGTTACTGTTATTACAAGAATATGATTTTGAGATTGTGGTCAAGCCAGGGAGGATGAACAAGGGACCTGAACACTTGTCTCATTTGGAGCATGGAGAGGAACCTACTAGTTTGGAGGATACACTACTAGATGCATAGTTGTTGGCCATCATAAGGGTTTATGATCATTTCGTCGAGATAGTTAAGTTCATGTCAAAAAGAATGGAACCTCACGAATATACAATCATCCGGAAGAAACAACTGGTATCTTGTGCTGTAGATTTTTCACTTATAGATGGATAACTATACAAAATGGGACTTGATGAGATCCTGAGGAGATGTGTTATGGAGGCATAGAGACCACTGATTCTGGTAGAAGCACATGAAGGCATCATAGGGGGACACTACATAGGGAAAAAAACAACACAAAAGGTTCTTAGATCTGGCCTCTGGTGGCCTACTTTACATAAGGATGCTAAAGAATACTATAAAGCCTGCGATGTATGCCAAAGAGTTGGGAAACCTTCTAGAAGAGATGAGATTACTTTAGCACCACAACTAACTTTACAGGCATTTGAGAAATGGGTCATTGACTTTGTGGGACCTATTAACCCACCATGAAAGCACACAGGAGCTAGATACATCATCACTGTGACAACGTATTTGACCATATGGGCAGAAGCAAGAGCAATGAAGGGCTATAGTGAAAATACAACTGCACGATTTATATTTGATGATATCATAACCAAGCTTGGATTCCTGAAGATCCTGATGAGTGATCAAGGTACACACTTTATTAATAAGACCATTGAAGATTTGACTCAGGAATTTGAATTCCACCATCAAAAGAGTACTCCCTACCATCCACAAGCGAATGGGACGGTCGAAGCTTTCAACAAGATCTTGGAGACAACACTGACGAAGATTTGTAGTGTGAATAGGGATGACTAGGATTTGAGAGTACCAACCATTCTATGGGCCTATAGAAATACTTGCAAGAAGATGACAATGCAGATTCCCTTTAAGTTGGTTTATGGTATAGAAGCGGCAACGCCCATGGAATACTTAGTTCATAACTTGAGGATTGCATCATTTACAGATATGGATGACACTGGCACTGTTAAGGAGAGGCTTGTGCAGCTGGTATAACTAGAAGAAGACTGATTTATTGCAGGATTCCATCAACAGGTATAGAAGGAACGAGAAAAGGCCTACCATGATAGACATATCAAGAAGAAAGCCTTTAAGCAAGGAGATCTGGTATTGGTATATGACAACAAGTTCATGAAGCATCCAGGGAAGTTCATAACACATTGGCTTGGGCCATTTGAAGTTGCATATGTTACAAAAGTAGGAGATGCACAGTTGAATACTTTGAATGGAGAATGGAAGGAAGGTTTGGTGAATGGGAGACAGTTGAAATTATACTATGACAACCAGTTGCCTCGCAACTCTTAGTAGAAGCAGAAGGATAAGGGTATAGGTACTAGGTGCAGTTGAAACTGGGTACCAAACATAAAAAAGATAGTCTACATACAGTGGGAAGGAATTGAGCAGAAAGCACAGGCTGCATTAGGTAGTCTAAAGTCGAAGTAAAACAACATATTCAGATTTACAGTGTCTCGGGACGAGTCATAGGTGAGTGTTGGGGGCCTGTTGGCCCTTGGTTATGGAATGTTACGAATATCAAGGAAAGAAGCGTGAAGTGTGAATTGCGTGGAAGGAACATTGACTAAGATCAGGTCGAAGTGGTCAAATAAACATAAAATAAGGAGTGAAGTATGGGAGAACGAGCCATTGGATGAGAAGATTGAGGAGAACAAATTAGCAAGGAAGATGGATCATGGACAACTCAGCAAGAAGGAAAAAACCACCAATGGATTCTTTTGAGCACCTCACAGAAAAATAGGAAAGACAGGTTGGTGAAGCCTTGGAAATGTGGGTCAAGTTGAACTAGGGTTTTAGACACCTAGGGTTTTGGTATTTAGGGTTTTGACACCTAGGTTTTGGCCTAAGGTTGTCTGAGAGTCATTGTAATGTATAAATAAAGGTCAAGAGGACCTGGGATGGGTTCGATTATGTTATGATGGAGGATTGTTATTATTATTGAGAGAGAAGTATTGTGTTGTGAGAGTAGTCTATGTTGTAAGATCCTCAACTAGGTGCGAAGATCAACCCTGCAGTTGGGTGCACAGGGAGGGGAAAGAAGAAGAGAAAGAAAGAGAGATATGAAAGATGAGAGCGTAGATAGAACTGTATGTTTTCCTATAATATCAAGAAACATAGTTCTGTGGACCTATCCCTAGAGAGAGGGTGAATCACGTATATCTTGGCATTATGTGCGATTGTTGTTGATTATCTCTTTCATTTGATATGTTGTTATAGTGTTGTTTTTTTAGATCTAATATATACTGTGCGAAGTAGGTTTAAGTTAGTAAATGATATCTAGATGTTGTGTTGTTGTTTTTTTGGACCCACTTTGCATTTCCTCTGGTTGTAGACACCTGTTTCCTACAACCCCCTATTGCTACTTCGGGTGAGACTACATCTACTTTGTAGGTGTTGTCGAAAGGGCCAGTAGTTAGGGATTGTTGGTGCACTATTAGAGTTGAACCTCGGGTCTTCCCCTATGCCAACACACCATTAGGTACATATTTCCATTACCAAGGATGGATGACTTAATGGATTGTTTGAGTGGATAAAAATATTTTTCAAAGATAGATTTGAAAAGTGGATATCACCAGATAAGGATGTGAGAAGGTGATGAGTGGAAAACAAACTTACAAACAAACAAAGGGTTGTATGATGGTTTTTTATTCCATTTGTCTTAACGAATTCCTCAAGTAATTTTATGAGGTTGATGAATGAGGTACTGAAAGATTTCATTGGTAAGTTTGTAATTGTATATCTGGATGATATATTAGTATTCAGTAAAACTGAAGAAGAGCATTTGAGGCATTTAACATTAGTGATGAGAAGATTACAATGGGAGAAGCTATTGATAAATCCGAAGAAATCCTCTTTTATGAATACATAACTAATTTATTTGGGTTTTGTGATCTCTTCAAATGAATTGAATATGGATCCAAAGAAGGTGAGAGAAATCAAATAATCATCATCGCCAAGAAGCATATTCGAGGTGAGAAGCTTCCATGGATTATCCAGTTTCTATAGGAAGTTCATTAGAAATTTCAGTGGAATTTGTGCACCAATGATGGATATGGTGAAGAAGAGACACAAGTCTTTTAAGTGGACATAAGAAGTTGAGAAAAGCTTCAATATATTAAAGGAGAAGATAACATAACAACCGATTCTAGTCATACCATATTTCGGGAAGACATTTCAAGTAAGAAGTGATGCGAGTGGAGTTGCAATTGGAGCAGTATTGAGCCAAGATAATAGGCTTGTTGCATATTTCAGTGAGAATATGAATGAAACTAAGAGAAATTACTCCACATATGATAAAGATTTTTATGCAATAATTCGAGCCTTGAATAAATGGAGGCACTACCTTGTTCCAAAAGAATTTTTTTTGTATAGCGATAATCAAGCTTTACAATTCATAACTAGACATGATAAGTTAAATCAAAGACATGATAAGTGGATAGAGTTTAAGTAAAATTTCACTTTTTTCATTAAAAATATTTATAGTAATGCTAACAAAGTTGTTGATGCATTGAGCAGGAGATGTCTAAGTCTGTAGAAATTTCAAGTGAAAACCTTAGGGCTTGAACACCTTAAGGAGATGTATTGTGATGATCTAGATTTTAAAGAGGCATATGAAGCATGTGAAAATCTTGTGCTCAGAGACAAAAGCCAGTGGGCATAGCATCTAATTCAATATGGATTGTTGTTTAAAGGTTGCCAATTGTGCATACCAAAATGCTTGATGAGAGAGACTCTGTTGAAGGAAAAACATAGTGGAGGTCTAGCCGAACATTTTGGCCATGACAAGACATTAGCACAGTTGAAACGTTTGTACTATTGGCCAAGTATGAGGGAAGAAGTAAAACAAATTTTGAACATATGTAAGATTTTCCAGCATGAAAAAGGAAAGAAATAGAACACTAAGTGTTGGCATGTTTTACATGCAGCGTATACTTGTCCTTCAAGGCAAGTACAATAGAGATGATGGCTTGAGTACAGGTATAATGTGTTAGGCGGTCACCAGAAGTATTTTGGGAAGATGTAGTAGAGAAAGCTCATGAAGACCAGAAGAGATAGTGTAGAGGTGCACGCAAAGTGCAGAGTATGCGTGCTTGTCATTGATGGCAAAGATCACGACCAACAACACAATGATGATCGCATGACAAGATCAGAAGATAAATTCTATTTCGGATATCAGAAAAAAATACTCCATTTTGGAGTTTTGGATACCGGGAGTTGGAGGAGTCAAGAGTCAAGAATCTCCATCACAGGAGTCCAGAAGTGCCGAAATGCCAAACACCAAAATCCTGAAATAGGCACATCAACCGAAGTCTCAAATACCAGGAGTTAGAGGAGTCAAGAGTCAAGACTCTTCATCATAGGAGTCTCGAAGTGCCGAAATGCGAAATGTTGAAATCCTGAAATAGGCACATCAACCAGAGTTTCGGATACTGGGAGTTGGAGGAGTCAAGAGTCAAGACTCTTCATCATAGGAGTCCCGAAGTGCAGAAATGTGAAACGCAAAAAATATTGAAATAGGCACATCAACCAAAGTTTCGGATACTGGGAGTTGGAGGAGTCAAGAGTCGAGACTCTTCATCACAGGAGTCTCGAAGTGTAGAAATGTGAAACGCCAAAAATCCTAAAACAAGCACATCAAGTGGAGTTTTGGATACCGGGAGTTGGAGGAGTCAAAATTCGAGACTCTTCATCATAGGAGTTTCGAAGTGTCGAAATGAAAAATGTCGAAAATCCTGAAACAGGCACATCAACCGAAGTTTCGGATACCGAGAGTTGGGGGAGTCAAGAGTCAAGACTCTTCATCACAAGAGTCCCGAACTGCCGAAATGCGAAATTGCGAAAGCGCTTGGTCACCGTCGATGGTCACATCGTCGAAGAGATGTAGATAAGAGATTGAAGAGACAAGCTCCATTTCAGAGGTTGGGACATGGAGATTCGAGATGACTCATCACAGAATCCCTAAAATGCGAAATGCAAAATGCATGTTCAGAATTGGCCATTGGTCATAACCTATGGTCATATTGATGAAGGCTCAAGGGAGGAGGTAGAACAAAGCTAATCTCCATTTCGGAGATCGCGGCTTGGAGAGACGAGATGCCTCACCACAGGAATGCCGAAATGACAAACTGCAAAATGGAAAAATAAGCGTGAGACCCATCATTTATGATCCAATGGTGCAGGTTATTCAGGAATATGATCGAAGGACTATTTTTTCTCTTCACAGTTAATCGATCAGTGGCGATTTAGTTGTTGATGCAGTTTTCAGAGGTTCACAGTGTAACTGCTATAAACAAATGATTGTTTCTACCAGAGGACTGGAAGAGACTTCAAGGTGATCGCTAGAGAATATGAAGAGTCTCAAGGCATCTGCCAGTGGAATGAAGACTGTTCAGGAGGTGATTGACAGATGGAAAAGTGTTGAATCCTGTAACTGCAACAAAGAGGATGAGCTCGACTGTGATAGAGAAGATGAAGAGTCTCGATTGGTAGACAGGCTAAGGAATGTCATCATAACACCTAGTGATGATGGACACATGGGTTTAACAGCCAGAGAAGTTGAAGAGATGAAATGATTATTAGGCAGAGCACTCGACATGAAGAGCATGCAGAAGCATTGCGCATATGGGATGCGCAAGGTGCACAGAGACCATAAGAATGCAGAACAAAGAAGAGATGGGGGCTTCTATAGAGAGGAATCACACATGGGGAAATGGCATACTGTGTGCAGGAGATGAAATACACAGAAGAGGCGTAATTCAGAGAATCAAAATAAGACGCAGAGCATAAAGTGCAGTAGAAGCAAATAACAGAGATGCATAGCTGAGATAGTAAAATAAGGTTGAGGTGCACTTGTAGAGAAGGGCAAAAGATCAGAAAGTGCAAGAAGATGCAAGCAGAGAGACACTGATACAGGAGAGCAGAGCAGTGTATCAGAACAATGATGAGACTAGTAAACCATTGATGAACATTATATCACTGTAATAAGTTTCAGTAGCAAAGATTTATATTTCATGGTGGTAGGGAGGTGCTAGGGAGGACTGTTTTCCTCAAAGGTTCAAGTGGGTGCTTGAACACAGGGATTTTTAGCTTCCATCTGTTTGCATCCAGAGAAACTAGGGTGGCAGGGTGGTGCAAGGGAGATATTTGTTCTCTGTTATACAAGTTGGTGCCTGTGTGAC
This sequence comes from Picea engelmannii, assembly GCA_009831015.1. Taxonomy (NCBI): domain Eukaryota; kingdom Viridiplantae; phylum Streptophyta; class Pinopsida; order Pinales; family Pinaceae; genus Picea; species Picea engelmannii. The sequence continues at coordinate 94,421 of ML793582.1, forward strand.
TGGAAGTTGGTGCTTCCATCTAGTTGGTGCTAGAACACTTAGGGAGTTGTTACTTCCTTCTAGTGGGTGCTAGAGAAACCAGGGAGTTGGTGCTTCTTTCTAGTGGGTGCTAGAGAAACCAGGGAGTCGGTGCTTCCTTCTAGTGGGCGCTAGAGAAACCGATGCGTTGGTGCTTCCTTCTAGTAGGTGCTAGAGAAAACAGAGAGTTGGTGCTCTCAGCAAGTTGTAGCTTGAAAAACAGAGGTTGTAGCCTCATTATGAGTTGGTGCTCATAAGTATGATAATGTACGAAATGTAAATATTACTTATCATATAAAGAAGAAGAGGTTTTTACCCTTTATGGGTTTCCTCGGGAAATATCTGTCTCTGTATATTTCGTATGTGTGAATGATGTTGAATGTTCTATGGCTTACTTCCCTGCATTATTTTGATTTTCATTCAATTCTCTGTAAAGTGTTTAAAATAAGCATAATTGTTTAAGCTCGGTAACAACTGATTCACCCCCCGCCCTCTCAGTTGTCCAACAATTGGTATCAGAGCCGACCCCTTTTATCTAAGGGTAGATCCTAGAGCTTAAACATGTCAAGCCATGAAGGAAATTCAATCAATAAGGCTCATTTGTTCAATGGAACAAACTTTGCCTTCTGGAAAGTTAGAATGAGAACCTACATAATGGCTTTAGGTGAAGATGTCTGGGATGTGGTACATACTAGTTATGTAAAGCCAGTTGTACTAGCTAATAAAGATGACAAGCTAGAATTTAGATTCAATGCTAAGGCTATGAATGGTATCTTGAGTGGGATTGCAGAAGTAGAATTCGTAAAATTTATGCACCTAGGAACTGCCAAAGAAATGTGGGACAAACTCATTAGCAGTTATGAAGGTAATGAGGAGGTAAAGGACACCAAGCTTCAAACCTACAGAGTACAGTTTGAACAGATGAAGATGAAAGAAGATGAAACTGTTGGAAAATACTTTCTGAGAGTTGAAGAACTGGTAAATGCAATTAAATCACTTGGTGAAAACATTGAGGAACCTTCTTTAGTTCAGAAAATTTTGAGATCTCTACCAGATAGGTTCAACCCGAAGGTCTCTTCTATAGAAGAAATTAATGATCTAAGAACCTTGGAGTTTGATCAAATTCTAGGAACATTGACTACATATGAAATGCGAATAGTTAAAGATAAACCCACCTCCAAAGAAGCATCATTTAAGGCAGACAAGAATGAGGATTCTGAGCCTGATGAAATTGAAGCAAAATTTGTGAAGAGACTGAAGAAGGGATCAGGAAAATACAAAGGTAAATTGCCTTTCAAATGTTTCAATTGTGGTAAGATAGGTCATTTTGAAAATAAATGTCCTCACAAAAGAAATGATCAGACATGTGATGATGAGGAGAAGCACAAACACATAAATTTCTTTAAAGAGAATAATTTTAGGAAGAAAAGTTTTTGTGTAAACAATGATGATGATCCTTCAGATGATGAAGACAATGAATCCTCTATTGAAGATAAACTAAATGAATTCATACTTATGGCCAAAGAGGACTATGATAATAAAAGCACATGAAGTGAGGCTAATGGAGAAGAAGCTATGGTTGATATGGAAGGAGAACTGATCAGTGCACTGGAAGAGATTGACAGACTCAGAATTAAGAACAGAAAGAAAAAACAATTGTTGATATAGTTCGAGAAAGACAGTAAAAGGCCCGATGAAGACTTTGCCCTGCTAAAAGTGGAATTAGAAGAGGCAAAGAAAATCGAGGACATTCTGAAACAACAGTTATTAGAAAAGAAGGCAAGATGTAAAGCTCTGGAAGAAGTAGTGAAAACTAGGAAAGAGTTGGAGAGGTTTCAAGGCTTGTATCATCAGAATCTGTTAAGTATCAAAGCCTCAGAAGGATTAGCCACATTCTAAATCAGCAAAGGAATCCAAAGCTGAAAACTGGTTTGGGTTATGAAGAGGGATCAAGTAGTGGTCAGCCAAGAAATAAAGAACCTATCAAGTTTTTCAAATCCTCAAACATTGGCAACAGTCACTCTGCAGAAACAAAGAAATAAAATCAGTTACCAAGAAGGAATGAAAGAAAAAGTACCAGAACCAAATCTGTAGATAAGAGAAATTATTGGCATGAAAGAAATCAACCTCCTCAAAGAAGACAAACTTTTTCCAGATACCAACATTTTTTCTATGGATATTGTTTCTTTTGTTCTAACTTTGGTCATAAAGCTGTAAACTGTTATTTAAAATTAAATTATGAGCAATCAAGACATTCAAGGTATAGATATCTACCACAACAAAGAATGAGACATCCAAGTAACAAACCACCACAGACTGCAAATCACTTGATGGATGGGAAAATGAAACAGGTTAAGCATAACAATCATTATGATCCTTTATTCGACAAACCAGAATGTTACATCTGTCATAGCTATGGACATAAATCTGTTGACTGTTGCTTAAGGAACTATGAACCAGATTTGAATTCCCCTACTGAAAATGTCAAGGTTTGGAAGAAGAAAGAAAGTGACAAGTGTGGATTGGTGTTGTTAGCTCAAAGACAAACGAACCCTTGGTATATAGACAGTGGATGCTCCAAACATATGACGGGAGACAAAGGTAAGTTTCTATCTCTATGTGAAAGCAAATTAGGAAACGTAACCTTTGGAAATGATGCTCCAGGTAAAATAAAGGGTAAAGGGATGGTGAGTTTAAGTAATGGAAAAGGAAAATCCCAAGATGTTCTACTTGTAGATGGCCTGAAACATAATCTGCTCAATGTAAGTCAAATGTGTGATAGAGGATGTGAAGTGATGTTCATGTCTAAGGATTGCAAGATAAAGTTTGTAAACTTAGGACAAGTGGTGGCCAAAGGCATAAGGACAAAAAATAATGTATATGTGCTGAAAGAATATAGAGAAGAGTGTCATCTAAGAAAACATGATGAAAGTTGTTTATGGCATAGGAGACTTGGACATCTAAACTTTGACCACTTAATCAAGCTCAAAAATCTTGAGGCAGTAAAAGATCTTCCGAGAATATCAAAGCCCCAAGATTCTATGTGTAAACCCTGCCAAGTAGGAAAGCTAACCAGGACATAGTTTAAGTCCAAGATCTCTACTTCAACAGAGAAACCACTCCAACTAGTTCATATGGATTTATGTGGACCATCAAGACAGGAAGGCACATGGAAAGAAAACTACTTCATGCTGCTTATTGATGATTACTCCATAATTACTTGGGTTGCCTTTCTCAAAGAAAAAGTTGAAGCATTTGAGAAGTTTAAAAAAGTTAAGGCTTTAACTGAGAATCAAACAGGCAAGAGGTTAAAGGTAGTAAGATCAGACAGAGGAGGAGAATTTATGTCAAGTGATTTCAAGGAATTATGTGATAAGCATGGGATCAAGAGAGAATACACAATCCCAAGAACTCCA